>JAUMHB010027785.1:0-22957 GCA_032359685.1 Pittosporum tobira | reverse complement strand
GAAGGGGGAGAAACTAGCTCAAAGATGATATCCCCGATCTGCGATGCTAGTGTTTTTAGCGATGTGATTTGCTAGGTATATCATACATAATCCAGGTTTTAAAACTAACTAGCTCCACATATATAATATAACTTCAAAATAAACCTCTTACTCGCTCAGTTCACTTTTGTTTGGAATTCCTTATTCCTAGCCTCCAAGCTAGATTGTTGTTGTGGACTCGCTGTGCTGCGACTTGGTAAGTTTAAGTTGACATTTTCGGGTGAAATGTTTGTTGTAGGATTTTCTGGCACAGATTTCTCCGGAGTTTCAAACTCAGATGGAACATCATCGTTCCGAGAATATCCGGGTGGTGAAAACCCCGGCGGTACCAACTCCGACGATTCTTCTAAACCACCATCTTTTTGAATATTGGAAGTTTCGGGTTTTTGCTGGAAGTAATCCTGAAACGACAAGTTCTCCTCAACCGGTAACACCCCCGTGAGAGTTTTGAACGCAAATTCCAGACACGGGTCCGACCAAGAGTCCATAAATGAAGGGTACACAATTGGTGTCTCTTCCGATACAGGGCTGTCATATATACGTGAGACACCTCCTTCCCTTTTGTTCAATGGCTCTACATTTAATGCAGTTTCTTGTGCAAACCCTTTTTCTGGCTTCTCATCCTTTTGTTTCTCAGCCTCCTGCTTTCCAATTTGCTCGTCAGGGGCAGTTTGGTCATTCTGCCTTTGTCCACTTTCGTTTGGAACTTCCTTTTCTTCCTCAAGCTTCTTGAGCCCTGCTAGCCTTTTTGAAGATCGAGCAGGCAGGGCAACCGCTGCTCTTTTGCTCTTGGATTTGATTGAGATCTGAGTTTTTTTCCCGTTGCTATGCTTCATTGGCCCGTTCTCCAACAATTTCTCCTCCTGCAAGATATCATTTCCAGGAATCAAAATGTTTGCATTTTCAGCAGGAGCTTTTACGCTTGTTTCTATCTTAGTAGAGTCTCTGGTTATTGGTTGAGGTGTCTTCTTTGTTTGATTTGCTGAAAGAATAGGTAAAACATCTAGGATTGGATGAGATGCTTTCTTAAGTCTTCCCTTTGAGCTTCCAACTTCTTCTGGTGCCACTAAGCTGCTTGACTGGCTTGGATCACCCCTTTCTTTACCTGAAGCAGAAAAAAGTCATGTCACACAATGGACGATAAAAAAATTACTCCCTCCATTCCAAATAATGAGTCCCATTTCTCAAAAAAATTGTTCCACAAAATGTTCCAAGTCAATCGGTGATGGTATAAAAACATTAATTATATTAGCGCTAAACGGGATGAAAACATTTTCATTTTTGTGAATTTCTATAACTCTTTTTGTGGAACCAAGGGACTAATAGCTAAATAACAACAGGAGAAACCTCGTCAACTTTTTTAGTGTCTCACCAAAAAGTCGTTTTTCACTTGTAGTATTTAATGTCTTCCCCTCAACCGCAGATGAAGGCTAAAAAGGTATAGAAAGAGATCATGATGAAGGTCAGTAAATTCCAACTTATCTATTAATGTTTGAGCTGAAAAATTCAAAGTACATTCAAGACAGTAAATAATAAAAGAAACAACACTTGCAACAACCTATGCATAAGAAAGTGAAAATATATTATGTAAAAAAATAATCAAAGAAAAAAAAAAACAGATTATGAATAAAATTAGCAATAACATTTTGAAATGACCTTAGAGAGAATAAAAAAAAAGAAACAGTGGACCAAGAAATAGACACAACAGTTACAGATTATCATTATACATGGAAATGATCATTTAAATGAATGTGCAAGTTTCCTGCAAAACTTGTGTTTGTAAATGATATAAATGTATGTGCACAAACATGTTAGGTATGACAATCCAGGAAAAAGTTGAACAGTCTTCTACTTACCAAAAGGATTCCTACTCAATTGCGTAATTCTGCAAGCATCTGACACACTACCCCAAATTCACTAGTGTATATTATTGTTTTCTGATTGTTTTTACAGCATCCAATTTGTTTGTACGTTTTTATAGCATCCACTTATCTATCCAACTAGTACTATCGTACGCATAAATATAGAATTCTGCTTTTGCTTTGTTAATTGAGAATTACCTTTTTAAGAAAATAAGATATTACTTTTTAACATTAGTACATGTTTCCATCATTCTCTAAACTTTTAAACTTCTATAACTATCGTAATGCCTACCTAACAACATTGGGCAAACAGTCTCTGCCTTTACACAATGCCCAAACAGTGCAGACCAACCATTTTTACAGGTTCACAAATAACAACATTAACAGTTAATTTTTTATTTCAATAAAAGTAACTAGAAATAAGATACTAACTAATTAAATACACAAACATGAAAATATGACATTCAAGACAACCAGGCGCCACTTAACTGTGGTCCACAAGATGTACACTTACAGAGATATCATCACCAGTCATCAACTCCGTGTCATTGAGGTCCCTCTTCTTTGGTTTGATTTTGCAGGTGTTAATATCTCCAGTTTCCAGATATCGTAGAGCATCCGGTTTCGAGTGGAACATGTATCCACTATCAGGATCAGTGTAATACTGTAGAAAAATTAGACATACATCAAAACTGACAAAGCATGAGTTATGGAAAATTTGTAAATGCACTCGTTTAATTTACATTTGTCTACATTTATTCAATTCTAAGTGTGTTTAAGCGTGTGGAGGGATATAGAGACAGATAGTGTACTAGATCAGAAGAAGAGATACAGTACCGGGTCCTTCCGTTTCCGATTCCCAATTGTCCTGGTTCTAATTTCTTTCACCCATCCTGATGGTAACCCTTCAGCGGAGACCGTCTCAACCACAGCCTAGATATTATTTAGAAAATTAGATATTCTGATCAATTAAAATAAATTATAACGATCTTGGATCAATTATGGAACGAACATTGTTCGTCGAGTCATCATCACCACAAAGTTTCTTCGGCTTGGATATGCTGCTCTCATTCGTTTTGCGATTTTTGGACAGATCAGGCTTCGGGGAGGTTTGAACTCCGGCCAACTGATCCTTGGTCTGCTGAGAACAACAAAAACCTTTATGTGAAAGGGATTGGTTATGTTACACTTAATTGTGGTTCTCAAGATGTACACTTACATAGATATCATTGTTTTTCATCGACTCCAGATCACTGATGTCCCTTTTTATGGGTTTCATTTTGCATGTATTGACATCTCCTGTTTCCAGATAGCGTAGAACATCCGGTTTGGAGCGGAACATGTATCCAGTTTTAAGATCCGTGTAATACTGTAGGAATTAGATTATGTATCCATCAAAACTCACACAACATATAAGTTGGAAATATTGCCAGACCGTTTATTTATGCATTTTTTAGCCTTTTTATGCATGCATGGAAACAGAAAGAAAGCGTATTAGGTCAAGATCAGAAGAAACACAGTACCAGGTCCTTGTTCCCATTTTTCCTGGTTCTAATTTCTTTAAACCACCCTGGAGGAAATTCGTCATCAGCTGAGAGATTCTCTATCACAACCTATATAGCAATTGAAAAACTATGAGATTCTTATCGATTGACAAAATATAGTTTAATTGACATTGTAACTATCTTGGATGTATATTTGAAACAAACATTATTCATCGAATGCTCAACACCAGAAATTTTCTTCTGTTCGGATATGCTGCTCTTGTGAGTTTTGCAATCTTCGGACACATTGGTTTTCGAGGAGGTTCCGTCTCCAGGGGATTGATCCATGCTAGGCTGAAGACAAGAAACACTTGTATGAAAACTGATTCGTTTTGGTCAAAATTCAAATTCATGTTGACTTTCATTAAGCAACTAGAGATACTTATTAATTAAAACAATATAGTCCAAAATAAACCATAAATATCTCGGATGTATTTGGAACACACATTATTCATGGAGTGCTCGCCACCAAGAGGTTTTTTATGTTTGGATATGCTTTTATTGTTACTTTTGCCATTTTGAGACACAGCAGGCTTCAAGGGGGTTCCATCGCCTCCTGTTGAATGATCCATGCTATGCTGAAAATAAGAAATACAAGCATGAAAACTGATTGGTCTTAATCCAAATACAAATTCATGCATCACTTTCATTAATTTCTAAGCATTGATCTAATTGGTTTTAGTCCAAATACAAATTCAGGCACAATTCTTATTAACTTTATTAAGCATTCGTTATGCTCTCCTTCAATCAATTGGTTTAAAAAACATTATTTACTTGATTTAGTTTTTAATTTTATGTTTTATCAAATACCAGAAAGACCTTTTCACACAATCAGAAACATACAAGTGAACTTTTATTAAGACAGATTGAAAGTCCAACCTTGGATAAAAATCTGTATTACCAATTAAGAATTGATCTGATAATACCTACTACTAAAGTAACATGCATGAGCTTGCTAATTAAATTCAATAGTTGGTATGATGTGCCATATAATCCACGTAAGTTATAGATTAAGCATATTTTAAGGCCACGACTTCACGAAAATAATTAAGTTCAAAAGTATATTACAGAACCAACATCATTAACAGAGTCCGTGACTATCTGCAGGGCAGTGCCGCTATTTACTGTTGTAAGATAACGAGACACTTCCGGCTTTGAATAGAATCTGCGTCCACTTCCGGGATCAATGTAGATCTACAATTGAAACAGTTGATAAAAGATAAGATATCAGAAGATAAAGAAGAAACATACGGATGTTGACAAAATCGTTAGTACCAAAAAAAAAATGAGATCGCTTGTAAACGGATTATCGATTGTCATGTTACCATAGAAAGGCTTGACGACATATGACCCAACACAAAAATTGAATGGAAGATGACAAAAGACTATTTTGTGAGTCGTACCTTAAACGTTTTCCCACTTTGGGAACCACTTTTTCGAGTTCTCGACTCCACAATCCATCCATGAGGTAACCATTCAGGAGATTCATTTGTTTCAGCTACAGCCTGAGAACAATATATCACCAACCATTGAGTAGATATAACATTTATAGGGAGTAATTGATAGAGACATTAGAGACCTAAAAACTAAAGAGACAAGCCACTATATATAAATATATATATATAAAGACATGTTACTTGTATGTCGTAACCTAATAATGCATTTAAATTGCTTTTATTAACTCCGAATCATGCATGTTCGTTACTTGTAAACGGGCTCTCTCAATTTGGAGAACAAGTGCGCGAATAATCCCGACTCAGGATGCACAAATTGGTTCTTGGTTCAATTGTTGTCCAAGAGAATTAGGTAAACCTAGTGGTGCACCAACCACAACCTAGATAGCACTGGAAAAATCAGATATCTTTATCTATTAAATCAATGTGATTGAACTCTTATGGACTTATTATGGAATAAACATTATTCATCAAGGCCATGCCAACACTCTGCTTGGATATGCTGATTTTATTAGATTTGCATAGTTGGGATATCCCTGGATTTGACGAGATTCTGCCTCCAGTTACATGATCAATGCAATGCTAAAACAAGAACATGTTCACAGGAAAAGGAATTATTTTTCTTTTTATGTTTTCCTTTCAATCAAATTCATGTTCAGTCATAACTTTTATTAAACTTTTTACCGATTAATTATGCTTTCTGTAATTTTCCTCGTAAGGAAAAAACATAAATTGCATATTAACTTCTTAACCTTTCTCATGGAACTTCATACACCACACACCCCTGATGGAGGAAAGTATAACACATGCCAAACCAGAAAGACATTTTTCTTTTAACACAGACCATAAAAATATAAGTGAACTCGGATCAAACCATTTAGAGTTTCAAAAAATGAAATCTTTATGATTAATACAGCAGATCAATCACATAAAATCCACTTAGAAGTAAGCAACTCATTATGGAATCATGACCGAAGTACCGAACTGTATTTAAGCATAATGACATTGCTCGTTAAATTTAAGAGTTTGGAGTTGACGAGCAAATATAACCCATCAAAAATAATATGAGCATATTTTAGGACATGACTAAAAGAAAATAAGAAGTTAAATAGTAGAAGTATATTGTGGAACAAACATCATCAACAGAGCCGATGTCTGTTTGTGATGCAGCGCCAATGTCTGTCTGCGATGCAGGGCCGATGTCTGTCTGCGATGCAAGGCCGATGTCTGTCTGCAATGCAGGGCCGATGTCTGTCTGAGAGGCCAGTGCCGCAGGGGAGCTATTTATTTTTTCAAGATATTGAGACACCTGTGGCTTTGAGTAGAATTTGCATCCACTTGCAGGATCAATATAGCACTGCAATGGAAATAACTAACATGAGAAATATGTTATCTAGAAACATATCACATGTGGACAACAAAAGTCAATAGGTAGAATACTATTTAAACTAGGTGGGTATAACAAAATTTCAAATGTTACAATCCAATGCATGCTTGCAGGTACGCAGCCTTTTGTTTCAAAAGAACGACTTCAACCAAATTGGCACACAAGTCTACACAGTAACTAGCTTTTTAAAAGCTACGACCAAGTAATATTTGTATGAAAAAGTAATATCACATCCTAGTTCCCCACAAAAAACCCTGCAGACCAAGCCAAAATGGTTATTGCTGAGGAGACACTACGATAACAATGTATAAAAACGATAAATACTTCTATAGGACAGCACGGTCTATTCCTATTTTATATAATCTGGGGAAGTCTACAGCTTCAATTTTGCATATTATATATACTTTTACAGGGTAGCACCATCTAATCTAGTCTTAGTAGCTCCAACCTAAGGGGAGAAACTATATTATGATGATATAAAAAAAGTGTCTATGAGCAACCTAAACTACTTTCAGGTTTGATTTTATCCGACTGTGAAGCAATTTTCCTTTTCCGTGACATATAAGTTTGGACTCAGACTATGGGGATCGGAACTCGAGATCATGAGGTTAATCCTCAAGGCCTCTGTTACTTTTTCCACCACTTGAGCCTACCAGATGTATAAAAGATCTACTTGGGAGTTCCAATCCGCTACAGCTATCTTTTTCCTTATTTACCAACAGCAACAGAAAGATATGTGAGATTAATAGGAAAGATTTTGAATGTTACCATAAACACAACATTTACATTCTATTTAAAAGAAGGGTGGAAACTAACCCCTTTGGAGATCTTTTATCTTACTGGAAATCCCAAAGTTTACATTCTATTTACTAAATTACCATGGAACTAAACGTACATAACTAAAAATAGACCCCTCCAATTATTCATATCAACTCAAATTAAATAAAAACGTCATCTTTGCTTTGGAATCTTAACATGCTGCTAGTAGAGTTTATATTATCTAATGCATGCTCCCAAATCCATGAGATCTGCTTATCTTAACAAGTCAGCCACTTGAAAACGGATAAAAATTCAATCAAACCAGCTCAACCAACTAATAATCTTTAATCAGGTCAGTGTCATCGATTCAAGCCTAATTTCAGCTAACAATAATCAAAAAAGTGCCCTAATTTGTGAAAGAAGTGAGCTGAATTAGGTGGAATACCTTGATTTTCCGTCCAAATTGATTCGCTTTGACTTGCACAGTCCAGCCGGGCGGCAGCCAGTCCGGTGACTTTTCCGACGCCATTTCACCGTAATCAGAAGAATCCAACAGGAAATTTCCGGAAGAATCAAGTTTATCCGGTGATCAAGTCTATCTACATAAGTTTCTGTGGATTGCAATTAGCAACAGTGTTTATGAAAGGAGATGCAGCCGCTATATTCGTTCGTTTATAAAATTGAGGCCGATGGGCGTGCGAAAATGGCCAAATTGGTTTGGGGGAACACGTGTTGCTTGTTACATAAACGTGACAAGTGGGGGTGGGGTGTCAGACTTGCCTCAAAATAAATATAGTACTGTATATTCTGCCTTACGGCCTGGTAACTATTTCTTATTTACGAACGACTACTTCTATCTTTAACCTTTGTCAACAGCAGTAGATTATTATATCCAAGTTAAATTTACTTTTTCTACCCATTGGTGATTATTCTGTATAAAAAATTTATATATATTTAAAACTTTTAGTCAAGACCAGATCAATTTTTGATTAGACATTACAAAAAAAAAATTATTGTTTAAATGTTGGTCTCTTAAATTCAATTCATAATTTTCATTTAGGTGCATATTTAGATGGTGCGTTTTCTTTTTAACATTTAAATTCGTCTACTATTTTTAAAAAAATTAATATTTATAATAAAATAATAAATTTAAAATATTATATTATTTTATAAAGTTAATCAATCAATATATATAAAACACAGACTCATTAAATTCAGGTGAATTGGTGTTATGTTTAGCCTAATATTTCATCATATTTTGGACAAAATTATACTTATTTAAATTTAGTCAGAATTACTTGACTCAACTCAACCTTAATAATTATTCAGGTTCATAAGATTAACTTATAATAAAGGTTTTTAATTATTTATACAACACTTTAACGAATACATCATATTATTTTTTTAAAAAATTCAAAGATTAATCTCCCGAAGGAAAAAAAAAAACTCTGCAAATAAATTATTAGTCTGACTAGTCCAAAATCACAAAAGAAAAAATCACAAATAAATCTAATTTAATTTAAAGTAAACCCAAACTTAATATGTACATATCACGAACACAAATGCTAGTAGACTTAAACACAATAACTATTTCAATTAATAAAATATAAATTATATTATTTTTATTATTGGTCCCAATTACAAAGACTCTATTTGTTCCATTAAAATCGCAACAATTTAGTTTTTCATCAATATTAATAAATATGTTTGATTACGAGTAAATTGTTTAAATTATTTTTAATAATATTATAATTTTAAATAATAAAATAATAACTAAATTGATGGGTCATAAAATTGATATTATAGTTTTAAATAATATAATAATAATGAAATAGTTGGTCATAATATCAGAATAATGAATAAAATAATAAAATATAATATTAAAATAGTAGATAAAGTAATACACTATATTTAATAAAATAAAAATAATTTAAACAATTGATATTATTACTATTTTGTTTTTTCAAAAATTTATTACGATTATGTTAAAAATTTTAAAAAATATTATAATCTTATTAGAACAAATGAGTAAGTAACGTGTAGCTGATAGTCAAAAGCTCAAAATGTTAAACATAAAAATTTGTGAAAATGACATTTCTCACTGTATAGTGGTCAAAGTGAAAGAAGGGAGTTTTACCTAATTAGTATCCAAACGTTTCCACTTTCCAGCGAATCCAGATGCTGTCATGTCTCATTTGGTATAATAAATTTAATTTAAAAATTATATTATATTAAAATTTATTAATTATAAAATTAATTATAAAATTTTTAATAAAATATATTAATTTAATTAAATTAGGACAATAAGATTCTATTTGAGACAAAAAATTTAGACTCATTTCCAACCATTATACAAATATATTCATTCATTCATATAATGTTTGTAATACTTTAACTTTTATATATTATAAATTTTAAAAATATAAAAAAATTATTAAAATTATTAAAATATTTTTTATGTATTTATAAATATAATTTTAATATTATAGAAATATATTTATTCTGTCTTAATTTAATTTTTTTAACAAATAAAAAAATATTAAAAATTAAATATTTTTCTAAAATATTTTTTTATCTCATTAATGTAAGAAACTATTTGTAACAAGAATATTTATTATATATAATGGGAAGAGAAAGAAATTTTGCTGAGAATAAAAGAATATCATTTTTTTGTTCTAGTATAAAATGTTTATTAATTAAAAATAAATAATACTAAAAAAATAGGATAAAAGATAGTATAATAAATGAAAGGAAACGTAGAAATAGAAATAAATAAATAAAAGTAATGAATAAAATAACAAAATATAATACATAAATGAAGATGCGGAGGTGTACACTCTTTTATATATATATATATATATTAAAAATTGTGTCAGATATAAGAGTTAAAATTCGTTGTAAAAAATGACAGGGAGATATACATACATGATACATCTATACATCTCCTCTTTCCTTGTGATTGAACCGTCTTCCTAAACCCATCATCTTTCATCGAGTTGTCGTCCTAAATTTTGCAGGTAAGAACTAACTGTACCTTTCGAACCGGATCTGAAACTTAATTTTGTTATCGTTGTTGTAATATACATGATTATGTTTATGTTTATGTGTACCACAAAAAAAGTTATGTATATGTTTTGAACCAGTTTTTAGCTTCATTTGAAGTTTATGAAGGCATCGATTGCCTGTGATTATATTTATATGGTTTGGTGGAAAAAAGGGAAATTGGAAATCAATACAGATTTTAGATTTTCTTTACATATGTTATCTAATCCTGAATTGTGAGTGCCGTTTTAAAACTCGCGACATCTAATTTCTTTAACCATTAATTCCCAAAAATCATAAGTGTAGAGGTACTATTTTACTTTCTTGGTTACACGAAAGGAGTCTCATTCCTAAATCATAGCTATATATGTACTCTAGATAAGGTAAGCTTGGACTGTGATTTCCTTGGACTAAACTCGTGACAACTCTATGTCAAGATTCTTCGTTTTATTTTGAAGGATTAGAGAACTGTGTACAATCTATAGCCTAAATCAGAACAATTAGATACAATGGAATTTTGAAACTTACAACTATGACAAAAGCACAAAATCATCTTTTGACATTGAGACGATGATGTTCCTCTGAATTCATTGTCTTTTGTCTAGTGTATCAGATGGCATCATTGCAAGAGAGTTTGAATAAATTCAAGAAGCAACAAGAGATGTGCCAGTCAACCCTTACCAGTATCAAAGCAGGTTCTAAGTCAAATTCAAAAGTCACACCTTATGGCACGCCGTCTCCCGCCAATGCAAAGTCTCCTCTCCCTGCAGTCAAATTCTCAAATGATACGGAAAGACTCCAACAAATTAACAGCATAAGAAAAGCTCCTGTAGGGGCTCAGATGAAACGTGTTATAGACTTGTTGCTAGAGGTACAATTCTCCCTGCCCCTATTCCTGTTGTCAGCAATTTTTTTGCCCCTTTCAGTTTTGTTTCATCTGGGGAATCAGTTGATTACCAACGTATCATCTTTGGAAAGGCTTCTGATAATTGCTATTTATCCTAGGTAGTAATTGTTTACTAGAGTTTATAATTATTGTTTGAACTGAAAGTCCATGGCTAGTCTAATTATCAGAAAAAGTGTGTGCAGCTGTACTTTTCAGTATCAAGAAAATATTTTCAATCTTGTGAATTCAAATCACCTTAAGCTATGAATTTTACAGGCTGTGGAGACCGTCTCGCCTTTTGTACGTAAATCAGCATGGGATCTTGCTCTATGCAATATAATCTTAGATGTTCATTGTGTACACTCCGTGTTGACTAACACTCCAATTGAAAGTTTCTATCTCCTAGCTTCAAATAAATGATTTATAAGTTTTATTCTATACCAAACCATGTTTGGTTCGAACCGAAGATCATCTTTCTAAACTATTTTTTGTTGTGCTTTAAAAAGGCTACACCTGCTTAGTATTTGTTGTTGTAGTGGTACATTTTCACGTATTTAGGAGTTACAGGGAATTAGGTAATAGGCTACTATAGTTTTGCTAGCGTTAACCAGTGGGACATTTTCAGTTGATCAATTTTTTTCATGTTTGCAGACAAGGCAAGCCTTTACACCAGAGCAAATAAATGAAGTATGCTTTGTTGATGTGAACTCTAACAAACAGGTGTTTGATAGTTTGAAAAAGAACCTAAAAGTTTCTTATGATGGGAGGAGGTTCTCTTACAAGGTAATCTTATCTTGTATCTGCGAACATTTTTTTTTTTCTCAACGAGCTTGCTTCTTGTACTATTAATGTCTCTTTTATTTAAATTTCATTGTGACTTTCTGTTCTTTTCCCTTTTGTCTAAATTTTCCTGCTGGGATATTTACTTGACTTATAATAATATGTTTACAGTCCAAGCATGATCTGAAAGATAAGAATCAACTTCTTGTTTTAATACGGAAATTTCCTGAGGGTATTGCTGTCATTGATCTGAAGGATGCATACCCAACAGTGATGGATGATTTACAGGTATATTCAGTTCACTTTATGTTCTAGTTCTGTAGAGGTGAATTATAATAAAGAAGACCTAGTTCATTTTATAATATATATGATGGTTCAATATTTTTCATCCATACAATGAATTAAATTAATTCACCGACAAACTCAGAACCA
Organism: Pittosporum tobira; assembly: GCA_032359685.1. Classification (NCBI taxonomy): domain Eukaryota; kingdom Viridiplantae; phylum Streptophyta; class Magnoliopsida; order Apiales; family Pittosporaceae; genus Pittosporum; species Pittosporum tobira. The sequence goes on along the minus strand of JAUMHB010027785.1, from coordinate 10,772 downwards.
TATCCAATAATATGGTAAAATAAAAATGAAAAAGAAGAAAAGGCTACTTATAGGTTCTATCTGCCATGGGGATCCAATGTATAGATGTTTGTAAGGATACTCTCTCTTTGGCAGTTAGGCTTCTCTCCTTGTTCCCGAGCTAAAATTACATGCACATTGCTGATATATCTCTTTTCTTAATATAATACTGCTTCTGCTCCAAAATTAGGGATAGTTATTCCTCTTTGGTTGGTTCCAAACTTAGAGATACATTTCCTTTTTAGAACAATAAAATGCAATGATATTCCAAATTTATCCTCTTTTCTTCTAATTTCTCTCTTATATGCTCCTCATTCAAAAAACATCTAAACTCTCGAGTCATCTTCTCTTTCTTATGTGCTCCTCGTACAAAAAGCACCTCCAGACTCTAGTCATCCCATCTATCTTCTTTGCTTCTCACTCAAAAGACTACACATTCAAGTCCTCCTTTCTCTCTTATTTTTAAGGGTAGTATAATAAACAAAAAATTGTCTTTAAAAACGTTATTTCTCCTCGGTATCTCTTACTTTGGAATGGAGGGAGTATATATAGTTTTTCGAGATAGCTTATAGTGTAATCTTCTCTTTTTTTCCCTTATAGGCTTTGAAAGCTGCTGGTCAAATCTGGCTGCTATCGAACTTCGATTCACAGGAGGACATAGCATACCCAAATGATCCGAGAGTACCTATCAAGGTTGATGATGACCTAAAACAGTTATTCAGGGGAATTGAACTACCCCGCGATATGATTGACATTGAAAAGGATCTCCAGAAGAATGGGATGAAACCCGCTACAAACACGGCAAAGAGGAGAGCCATGGCCCAGGTTCACGGCATTAGCCAAAAGGCCAAGCAAAAGAAGAAGAAGCATGAAATCAGCAAGAGAACAAAGCTCACCAACGCTCATCTTCCGGAGTTGTTCAAGAACCTTGGCAACTAATGGCCTATCATCAATCGAGCTATTGTTGGAACTAGTGATTATTGTAAACAAGTCATGCTAGGCTTGGATGTATTGTTTGTTCTATGTTTCCCCCAAATTTGGTAGATGGGATCATAAAGCTTGGTCGGGATTGAGATGTCGTGTGGATACTACAACGTATTTATGCTTCAAAATAACAGTGTTGTATACAGTGTGAAACTTGCTAGAGCTTGTAAACGTTCATGTTTCACGCGGAGAATATTCTATTTGTATTTTACCATTTGTTGTATCATTGAAAGCAATTCTAGAGAAGCTTTGTATGGTGAAGGTTTTGTTTGGTACCACCTTTTGGAGTGGTGAATTTGAAACTCCAAGCTCATTAGACTGTAAAAATAATGGTGAGTTTGCTGCTTTTGTGAGTTAAAAATTAGTTGTTTTTGTGATAAGTTGATGTTTATTTGATATTCAATTTATATAAGTGGTAGAACTTATAAAATTTAAATGCGGTCAAAATACTTATTTGGTAGGCTAAAAGCAAGTTTAAAAAATTGTGATTACAATTAAAATTCATCATGAAGTTTCTATTATAGTGAATTTAAGCTACAAGCTTCATTTTTAAAAATTGTGACAAATAAACTTTTAACTCCTCCCAAGATGTGAGGATTGTGGTTTTAATCTTATTTGGGATAAGATAAGTTTGATTATTGCATTTGAAATTCAAAAATTCTAAATGTATCTTATCATACAAACATTTAATACGGTATTGAATAATCATCATTCAAATATTTTAAGAAATCATTATTTTCACATATTATTATTTTTTTTTTACTATTTTCTATCTATATGACCATTTACTCTCAGTTTCGTGCCTCAACAATTGTACCCCAATATACGAGTGTTGATGCACCAGTATGAGACCGGTGACCGAAAGACATTGAAATGAAAGGGTAGTTCGGTAAACTCAACTCATGATTATAGGCGCCAACCTTATTAACCATGTCCTTATTTTGATCCTTTTTCCTCATCCACCCATTACTGGTAGACATGTTCTCTGCTTACCGGTTTATATTGTCCAAATTCCAAAACTACACATGAGAGCCACACAGAGAGAATCGACTTAACAAAGATGCACATTCAAGCTCACACCTTCAGACCCTGTTCGTCTCATCTCACCAAATGTCATATCAAGAGAGCCAGCTCTAATGTCTTGGCTGCTACAACAAAACCCTTCAATGGTAAGTTTCAATTTCTCAAAAATGTTTCGTAATTCTTGAAAAAAATAATTAATGTGATTTGCATACATTACCCGGTAGAAAAAGTCAACTTCTTGCATTGATGATGCATTCTGAATTGTTTTTACGCTTGTTTTGTGGTGGGTTTGCTTTGCAGTTTCCCGTTTGAGTGGATTTCTGATAATGAAACAGTGGAATGGGCAAATGAAGAATCGAACTGCAATGTTTGCAACTCCAGAAGGACAGAGCTCAAGCACCAATAAGCCCAAAAGGTTATCTTGCTACTTTTCAAACTGATATATTCTCAATTAATAAACACATTATGTATCTTCCTATTGTTATTATCCATCCGTTTCACCAAGTAAGTCACATTTTAAAAAACTTATACACTATGGGTACATTTTATCTCATGTTTGACATATACTTGAGGACATTCTATTATTTTATACTACCTGCATTGGGAAAGGAACTCTTTTCGTGAAACTAAATAGATTGAGAAATGAGACTCGTTTCGTGAGACAGATAGAGTATAACTTTTAGAGTAATAATTGTTATTGTTGTTATTATTTATACTTGAAATTTAATTGGGTCCATGGTTCGCAAATTGCGTAAGACGAAATGTATTTTTTATTCATTATTGCTTACCCACATTCAGCTTCTATTTTTATGTCATACACTCAATTCTGTTTCTAAGTTCAGCTTTTAAGTCGATGAAATTTCGTTCACAATATGATAATTTTGAATATCTGTCCTTATACGTGTGTTGTGATCCCCTTATCTCAGAAAAATTGTGGAACACATAACTCTGATTAAAGCAAAGGAGGGTTTATCTGAGGAGGAAGAGAAAGATATGCTGGATTATCTTTACACCTCCCAGTATCAAATGGGTGGTATTGTTGCCTTATCATTAGGTGAGTTGTGTTTTACTTGTAAGAAGTTGAACATTTGTATGGCTAGACGTTAGCAATATTGGTTTTATTAATTTCTTTTACCACTGTTGATTTGAGGTGAGAAAATTTTAAAATCATAATAGTGATCTTCAACCCCATGGCAATTGCTCCCATCTTCATTCCAAAGTGCCACTTCTACATATACACACTATGCTTGGTTTCATGGTGAACCATGTATGCTTGTTTTCCACCCTCCCCCCGCATGACTTAACCATTTAAAAACTGTCAGGTCGACGACTTTTATATATTTTTGTACACCACAAAAAGGAGAAGTAAATTACTATCTGTATGTTGAAGCTGAACTGAAAGTAATTTAAGATAATAAATAGTTTTCCTCTCCTTTGAAGTTGTAATAATCAATGGTTGCTGAGTTTTAGTTTTGAGAGCTTATGATCCCAAAGACTTGTTTGTTGTTACTTGTTAGTGATGTAACCCTAATTGGATGTGCTCCAGAACTCTGAATTGAAATGCATGCCTACTTTAGAACATAGTCTGCATCATGGACATATATATCTCGATTAGTAATCTATGACGTCTTCTATTTGCTTCTGCAGGACGCATTGCTGATCAAAATCTTGAAAATTATACCCATGCTATCTTCATGCGTTTCCAAGGAAAGGAAAACCTAGTACATTTTTATAAGAATCCTTTCTATTTGGGAGTTATCAAGGACCATGTAACGCCTTACTGCCATGTACGCCCTGACATGTAAACACCAGTCTCTCAGTTGCTACGAACTTTACCATTTAAAAAATTTCTGCTGGGTAACTGCATTTATTCTCTACTTATGCAAAGCTTAACTTTTATTTACTATATTTTGGCAGGATATACTAAATGCTGATTATGAATCTGAAGTAGAAGATGATATCCTTCCTATATTCCGAAAAGGAGAGGTTGGAAATCACAATACCTGTTTAGTCCTGTTGATAGGTTGACTTAGTACTTGCTTCTTTAGAGAACATAACCTTTGCATTCAGTTGTACACATAAAGTGTATACTAATCGTTAGTTTTTTGTTGTGAAAATCTTTGGAAGTAGCTACATTCTCAAAAGAGAGAATGCATTTTCTGTCTTATTATTTTTATGCTTCAAGTCTATCTAGCTTAGAACCACCCAGTTAATCATTGATTTCCATAAATAGTCAATCCTAATTCGCATTTGGAAGTTGTGTTTGGTCCTTTTCTAATTTTTGGCGGGTGGAACGACTTCCGGTTGCAGGAATTCAATTATGGCATGGAATTTGTTCTTCTAATTTCATTTGCTGAGAGTTCCTTGGGTGGTCCTGCGGAAAATGCTCTGGCTTCTCTGGCAAAGTTGACGAGGGAGTGTCCATTATTGATTGTCCAAGCAACTCAAGGTGTTCCTAAAAAAAATTTCGTAGTTTGTTTATGTATTTATACTTTCCAGTTTACTTTCTATTTTATATTTCTGTCTTGAATGATCCAACTTATTAGGAAACCGAGTAGAAGTATAGAAGGATTGACCTTTCTTGTTCTGTTGTGCGTACTTTTTCAACGGGGTTATTGTGCATAAGCAATGACAATATTGTTAACTCATTCTCTTGTTATTTGTGACTTGTGTTATTATTGTGTTTATTTTCAGGTTCGAATTTCAATGTTGGCAGTAGGGAATTTACTCATGCAGTAGTCATGCGATTTCGGTCATGTGAGCTTCCCTCATTCCATAACATGTTGCTTCAAATTTTTATGATACCCTTTCTATTGACTGCTATTTGCTGGTATGTGTACAGCTGAGGCCTTCAAGATATTCGTGGAAAGTTCAGAATACAAGGATGTAAGGAGCCTAACCGTTTTAATTAGCCTGATACAATATTTAGGAGTTCTTCTAGTTGACTTGAAATGTTTGATCCTCTATATTATTTCTCCAGTTAGGCAACTCTCACACTCATAGGTCGGCACAGGACATTCGTTCCTTACCTCTGTTTTTCTGCCAAACATATTTACACAAAATCTAGAGTTCCGTAAACATGTTAAAGTTTAATACAAGTATATGAAGAATGAACACAGTTGAATTCATGAAGTTGAGATTTCTTGACGTGTTTTCAAAATAAAATCAGAGAGAAGGTTTTGATATCTCATCAATTCCATTCTTCTTTCGATATTTACAATAGTTGTTTAGCCTTTACTTTCCTGATTTATCTCTTTCTTCCTGGACCTGCATTATATAAAACAGATGTGGAGATCTCAATTTCAGCCAATCATGCTGAAAGTCCTTTCCGTTAATTTTTCTATAGATCCAGTGGGCACTGAAATCATGTAACGAGGCTTTCACTGAATTTCTAAGTATGTTTTCTGCTTCTTTAGTTGAGATGTATATTTTCTGCTTCTTTAGTTTGAGATATACACAAATGATGCATACATATTTTATTCTGATAGTCAACTGCAGGGGTGCAGAAGAAAAATGATCTTGCTTTGATATGGACTGCATTTTGGGACAAACAAGCAGGTAATACATCAAGAATTAAAGTCAAGTGAAATACATTTGTTATTAGTTGAATGGCTAAGCATTTCTATTTTTCTGCATTTGAGATATTGAAAAGTCTCCGTTTGAGTGGGCCACAACGTACTGGGGAAAATGTCTCTTGCTTGGTCACTGTTTAGGTATGTATTGTTGACTTGTTCGCATGACATGCACGATGTCTAGATCTTCACACAATCCTGTGCTCTGGTCCTCTGGATGAACAAAATTTCCCATTCTTAGGTCAATGGCTTGTGTGTATTTTGCGTAGCCTTGTGGACCAAGTGGCTGATAAATCTCATGGGAAACCAACATAAATTTGCAATTTGGAATTTTTGGATAATTCCATCTTCAAAAATAATGATATAGGAAATGGAATTCCATAAATGAAAAATCACTCTTTCTCTATCAAACCTATTCAGCAAAATTATTATATCATCTCGTTGTCATCTGTCTTCTCGAGTGGGCCCCATCAGTGATCAAGCTGATCTCTTTGTTTATGCATGGCACATGTCAGGCTGACCACCTCACCTTGTCCTTTGTGACCCTTAGTCTTCTAGTATTGCTATCTGAAGCAGGAACCCGATAATTTTTCTAATTAATAATTACATCATATCAATCCCCTCGGATTTATTTATTGTCCAGCAAGAAACCGCATTTTAGGTGCCTTTCTAATGCAATGTTGAACCGTCCACGAGAAAGAAAATATAAACATATGTTTGACTAATAAATAATGTTTTGCTCTAATTTTTAGTTTTTAAGCATCAAGAGACCATGGACATGCCCCAGTATTATTAAAAATATTATGGAGTGCTAGGCTCTGAATATCATAATATTTTAGCTATTTATTAATTTCTTTATTTGACTTCTTTGTAACCACTATAGCTGTTTTTTATTATTTACTTGCTTGAATCGGTGAATAAAATCCAATATGATTGGTCATTGGTTGTACTTCAATTTGTTGTTTACTTCGGCATGAACTCCTCCCTTTTCACCAAGCTTCATTTTCTTATCTATAAATATTTCCAATTAGAAAATTCTACTATTATATTAAAAAATATTCTAATATTCAGAAAACTATACTGAAATGAAAAATATAAGTATACAACTAGACTTCTTCTATACCTGCAAATATATACAGTATATATCTTTGTTTTATTCATTATAGTACAATAACAAATCTTCAAAAGCTGCAGAAACTATCAATCTATTTCACTTGTGTGTAGTATACATCTCTAAGAGCGAATTAATCGAAAAGGAAACATTAAACTTACACCTGTAAACTGCAAAACTCTGTATATCTGAAAGCATATCTTATCTTTGAAGATGCTAATCAATTGTGGAGCGGGTTTGGGCCACCTGGAACTGTCCTGTCTGACATTCCAAAAGTTGGCTCAACACCATCTTTTTTGGATTCAACGGGTGTTGATGATGCAGGAAAATGTTGTGAAAAAGGAGAATGAGATTCTGGTTTAAATTCAGTCTCTGTTCCTTCAATTGTAATTCTGTGAATGTACCGGCTACCTGAGAGCTGACTGAGAGAGAGCATGACCATGATGAGCAGAATTGTGAGACCTGGATATATAACACCCATGATTCTCTTATGACGAGAAGTAGATCAAGAAAAATTTGAATGGAGTTTGTTCTCCAATGCAGGTTGTGAAGTCTTTAATATGGCTTCGGGTAATCTGGGGTCTATATAAGAACCAAATACAGAGAAACTGTGTCATTATGAAATGACAATAATGCCCTTTTGGTTCTCCATATATTATTTTTTTTTATGATGGAATTGTTGTCGTACCTAAAATGGCCAAATTCTTGTTTTTCTTGAAGCGTTATATCAATATTGATCGTTGTTCATCTGTGGCGCAGGTCATGAATGATCAGGATTCATTCTAACATCCAAATTCCGGCTAGATTTAAATTATTAAAATTTGTGAGAAGCTCATGTCCAGTTATACATGTGTAAGTAATTTGTATCAAATCTATCTTGATGATTATGCAAATATTGATTGGTATATAATATTAGTAGATTAGAAGGTTTATATGGTCATTTGGTATGTGATTGTGTGTTCGCCTGGATAACCCTTTCGTGAAGGGGTTTTGATGGTTGACTTCCATTTATTTAAAATCTTTTGTTTGAAATTAACATGCTATTACTATAATATTATTATTCTGGTAGAGACTTGACATGATACATTTAGAGACACGTGCCGCCAGACTTGATGAGCAAGTGTCGCACATGATCTTGCCGACTATTTTAATTATTCGAGCTTGAAGTCTGTACGGGAGTTGATTCATGCACTTCATTGTTGGAAGATTAGAGAGGTATCGTTTGAGCAAAAGCAAGCTGTTTGATTGATTTTGAACCAGTAATTTGGATTGTCACATATTTCTTCCACTTCTTACGTACGACGTTGTACCTTGTTGCCTCACTTAAATGGTAAGCCTCGTTTTAGTCTAAATTTTCAAGTGGAAATACACAGGTAAAGGAAAGTAATGAATTGGTGGCTATATGCATGGTTGACTCCTTGAACATTACTGTATTTTTATTTATTTTTTATTTTTTATTTTTTTTGTTGGGGGGGGGGGGGGGTTGGGATATTTCCATGCAAAGGGTCAAATCATTGGTTGGTGTATGTTTGGGGGGGAATTGTTTGCCATTTTATTGTGTATATAGTATTTTATTGTGTATAGATAGTATGATGATGTTTTCAATCGTCTTTTTCTGCCTTAAAAGGTTTTGAAATAATGCATGATGTTCCTATTTGATAGATGATGAAGGTAGCGTGTAGCATGAATTCAAATATTCTCTTATATCTTTTATTTCATTCTTTGTTTCATTACAATGTAACGGTTAAATATATATATTTATTTTATTTTATATTTAATAAATTTTTTAAGTAATATATAAATGACTATTAAATTAAAATAAAACAGATAATGGAACATAATATTTGAATTCATGTAGTATCAAAGAATTTAATAAATAATAATTTATAATATATATTTTAAAGTATTATTTTTACATGAGAAAAACAATAAGAGTATAATATTTTTTATTTTATAAAAATATGAATTTTAATCAATATTATATAATTTATGGTAGAGATTTTGAATTGGAATGAATAATATATATATATATATATATATATATATATATATATATATATATATATATATGGTATGTATTGAAAAGAAATAATATATTAATATATTGAAAAAATAATAATTATGATTAGAATAAATATGATTTAATTTATGGTAGAGGTTTTGATTTGAATAGAATTCTTATTTCTTGTTTGAGAATTAAAAAAATAAAGAATTTAATTTTTAGTAGAGATTTTGAATTGAATTATGATTCTTACCAATTATAAAATAATAATTACGATGGTAATCAAGGTGTCCCCTAGTGTGCAGAAATTTAAGTTACCGAATAAATTTTGTATTCTGAAAAATTGTTAGTTATTTTCAAGTATCAAGGTGGGGCAATTAGAGGTTAGGCCCTTTTTTTTTAAACAAAAAAAAAATTGGTTAGTGGGAATGATTATTTCATATTTACTAAGAAATTAATATAAAATCAGCCAAAGTTTAAATTTACAAAAAATATTATAATTAATTAATGATAATAGATCAAAAATTTCACCGAATAAAAGAGACAAGAATACGCACAATTAAATCTATAATAATGAATAAAAAAATTTACATTGTAATTAAGAAAATAACTTCACACGTTACATATAAGATATTAGAACTTAAAACCTCTTACGAAAAACAAATATCAAGGTCTCAATTCTAATATCTCATTCTTCCAATAGTTAAGAGCTCATTAAACTTTTTTTAATCTCTCTTAGGGCCTTTTTGTTTTGGTGAGATGATAATTAGAAAATGTCTTTTGTTTTGCATATCTGATTGCTGCTTTTTGATATGATCGAAGAAGCAATTCTCTTCTTGTTTTTTCATCCGATCACCTTCTGAATTAGCTATTTTGTCCAATTTTTCATTGTTAAATGGGCCATATGATTAAATAAATGTGTTTGAATAATGAATCCTCTTTATTTTGTAACTATGATCTTTGGAGCCAAGTTGCACTAACAGTAAATGAGATGCATAGAACATGTACATTTTATTTTTTTTTTCTTTTTGGTATCAATAAAAAATATATTTTATTTATTGTTTGTCAACTAAAAATAAATAGACTTTGGTTATATTAAATAATCAACGACTTTTATGTTATTTCAGATTTTATTTTTTATAATTTTTTTTGTTAGTGAATTACCTATTTACTTTTATGATTTTCAATTTGAATTTTTTTTAATATGTTGAGACAGTTGGTAATTCATTAATCATTGGCTTTTATTTACAATTAGATTTTTTTTTTATTTAGAGGGTTAAAATTAAAAATTATGTTTATTTAAATAATTCAACATATCCAACTATTAGACAATCTTATTAATTTATGATTCAATATTCAGGAACAACTCTTATAAATTCATATATTCATTCAACCACAAGATTTTATCACTTAATTGAAACAAACATACCCTTACTCCCTAATTGAAGACAACACAACTGTGTTTTTAAGCACTGGTGTAGTCAGAATTTTATTCCGTTGGGGGCACAAATATTGTAAACTGAAAATTAAAATCCAATTATAATATAAAATATTTAATGGTGTAATTATTATAATACTTGAATTTTTAAGATTTTTGATTTAATAACTACTCTTATATTTTTGAATAGAAAAAATAATAAACATATAAAAAATAAGGGACATTAAATTATTTGGAGTGAAAATTAGAACTCTTAAAATTTTGATATAAAATTAATGACTCACACAGTAAAGTGAAAGTCTAATTTAAATTATTTTATTTATTAATAATTTTGATTTATTTCAAAAAAAATTATAATATACATATAATTCTAACATCTGTATTCATATATATATATATAATTTTAAAAAATTTAATGAAATCAACTGCCCCTACTGGATCCTCTTTAGCTCCGCCTGTGCTCGCAAGGGTTTTAGTGGAACTAGCTCGAATACCCGGCGTTGTTCGGGTTAGACGCAATTGTTTATTGATATATTATAAAAAATTGTTGTAATATTTTATGTAATTTTTTTTAATATTTAATTAGTTCTAAGTTAAAATAGTTGATATTATGTATATATATTA
>JAUMHB010027774.1:0-22988 GCA_032359685.1 Pittosporum tobira | reverse complement strand
TCAGTCTGTTGACTTATAAGACTAAAGATAACTTTCTTGTTTCAGTTATCCTTAGTTATGGTGTTCCTTACTGAGCTCTTTTGAGCTCACTCATCTACTTCATATTCCTTTCAGGTGCAGATAACTATTAGCGGGGTTATTGGGAGAAATGAACTAGAGGTCCAAATGCTTAGATGTTTCCGCTGCGTAGTTTTTGTTAAAATAATAATATGTGTAGAGAGAGCTGTATAATATTTATTTATATTTTCAGTTATATCTTTTATGACCTGTGTATTTGTAAGTTGGATTTAATAATAAATTGGCAACCCAAGTCGGGGTATGGATGCCCATATTTGGGGGTGTCACATAAAGGGTAGCAACTAGTAAATGAAAATAAATAAATAACTTAGTTTCTTATAAATATTTAAGAGAATTATGTAAATACGCAAATTTAATCGATAGAATTTAATATTGGGTTTGATTTTTATTCATTAGGAAAAAAGAATTGAATGAAATTTTATATTGAAATTGAATAGTAGTTGGAAGGAAATGTGTTGTTAGTTCTAAAATTTTTGTTAAAAATGAAGAAGATGAAAGAATGAGAATTGAATGTTTATTCATTTTGGAGATTATGGATTTCATCCATTCAATTCTTTCCCTCATTTTTAACTTACAATATAGTGTTAGTTAACTATTTCATTTTAAATACTACTCAATTAGAATGTAAAATTTTATTTCACCTATTTTTTGCAAAGAATGTGAACCAAACGTAACATAAGTGTATTATGAAAGTTCAAATTAATTTATGTAAATTTCTAAATTTTGAATTTTACAAATTGATTTTAAGAAATAAAAATGTCTCTCTTTTTGTTGGTAAAACGGAAGAAACTGATATTTTAGTTGGAGTCCGATTTGAGCAATGAACTTTGAATCGTTATTATAACTACAAGCCAAGTGTATCAACTTTGAATTTTTGTTCAATCTCCAAGCAAAGGCCTTAAAGTCAACGAGTTAGCACTCTTGATTCCTGAATGGTTAATGGTCAAATGAATTTTAAAATTTTAATGTAAAAGACGCGTAGTTTTCCAATTATAGAATATGCGGATAATTTTATTTAAATTAAAAAAAAAAAAAAAAAAAAAACTAATAATATGTGCATAAAAAATGAAAATCTGAATCTACCAGCACCAGCAAAATGATGAAACTTATAACGACTTTGGTACTGTAGGAAGGTGAAGAAGTCCTATTCGCTCAAACAGAGAAAAGTCTTCCTTCTTCACCTCTCTTCGACGTAACCAAAACTTCAGAAGAGAGTAGAGGAGAGCGAGACTCTTCTGTCCCCAAATCAACGTCCTAATTATTTCGGATCTTACATTTCACCATCTAAATTCGATCGCCGGAGCCAACAGCTGACCTCAATGGTGCGGCCACGCTTCATCATCACTAACATCGTGATCCTGTCATTCCTCGTAACGGTCGTTTTATCATCATTACCGTCATCTATTCACGATCCCAAAACCTTCATCCTCCGGCCACCGAGCGACGGCGGAAACCGCCACACGATGTTCCTCCCTCTCGTTCTCTCTCCTACCAACGCCTCCCTCAGCTCCACCACTTCCGCCACTCGTCGTCATCTCCAGAAATCGAACTCTCACCGTTCCAACGCTCGCATGGCTCTCCACGACGATCTCCTTCTCAATGGGTAATTTATTTATACTCCCATCACTCACAATTGTACGATCTCTTTCATACCTATATAGGTATATTATATGTATGTTATTTGGATTGATTGAGGAATCAAAATTGATTTATGTTCGTTAGGTACTACACTACTCGGCTTTTGATTGGAAGTCCACCGCAGAAATTTGCTCTTATTGTTGATACGGGGAGTACTGTTACTTATGTTCCCTGCTCTACTTGTGAACAGTGTGGCAAACATCAGGTGACGTAGTTTGTACCATTTCTAACTATTCAATAAAGCATAAAAGTCAATTGCATAGCTTAAAACATACTTCTCTAGCTGTTAATAATGGATTTCAGGCAGATATAAATTCTTGTAAAATGATATGCTGCCAATTAGTGTAGTTTTGATTGACTTGTTCATTGCACACGCAGTAATCGAATCATTTGATTAATTAAAAAAAATCCAAAATCACTTATTCATGATCATTTTGGTCATAATAAATTCAAACACTGTGCTTTATTAACATATGGCTTGATGTTTATTCTTCATTGATCTTTATCAATCTTTATGTTCAGTTGTGTTATTCACGAAAAAGAAAAAAAAATAACAACTTTAATATGGCACACACATGTATTTGGTCGGAATAAGTCTTCACTTGTTCTTTGTCATTTTAGATGCCTGAGAATTGGTATTTAATCTTATCAGGATCCGAGATTCCAACCAGAGTTGTCGAGTACCTATGAACCTGTAAAATGCAATAGAGATTGCACATGTGATAGTGATAGGGTGCAGTGTATTTATGAAAGACAGTATGCTGAAATGAGTTCTAGCAGTGGAGTCCTTGGCAAAGATGTCATATCTTTTGGTGACCAAAGTGAGCTTGCACCACAGCATGCAACTTTTGGTTGTGAAACTGTGGAAACTGGTGACCTTTACAGTCAACATGCTGATGGCATAATGGGTTTGGGACGTGGAGATCTTAGTATTGTTGATCAACTTGTTGACAGAGGTGTGATAAGTGATTCATTCTCCTTGTGCTATGGTGGAATGGATGTTGGTGGTGGTGCAATGGTTCTTGGAGGAGTTTCACCTCCCGCCAATATGGTCTTTACCCATTCAGACCCTGACAGGAGGTACGTTTTGGAAGTATTATTCCTGCGCATATGAAACACTGTGCTTTATTAACATATACGTTTGATACATCTCGCACATTTACTCTAGTCTCCGGATGGCAACAGTCCATATTACAATATTGAGCTGAAGGAGTTGCACGTGGGTGGGAAGCGTTTGTCTTTGAACCCGATGGTTTTTGATGGGAAACACGGGACCGTACTAGATAGTGGGACAACATATGCTTACCTACCAGAACCAGCCTTTTTAGCATTTAAGGAAGCTGTAAGCTTTGTTTCTCAACTTTTCTTGTGCTCAGTTTCATTGTTTGGTTGATGCTAGTGATGATTGTGCAACTTCCCTTGTTTCTTTGACTTCTTGTCGGCCAATTGGCAGTTTTTTTGATAAAATTAAAGTGATGCGCCGCAATTCTTACTTAACTGGATGACATGGACCATACATCACGTGTACAGGGTTAACTCCCCCCTTTTGGCCCACTTTTGTGTTTAATAAGTTCTTTCTTATTTATTATTTAAAAAAAAAAAAGGACTACTGAGACTATTAATTATTAGTGCATTCTGACAGAGAGAAAGAGCTGTCAACATGCACAAAAGTTACACTTCGCGAAACCTCCTTTCATTTAATTTTATTTTTTCCTAAAATGGGGATTTGCTATTTTAAAAAAAGAAAAAAAAAGGTCCAGCTCTTAGTGAATTTAAGGAGGATTTTGGGGGAAATCTCAGGATTTTAAATGTACGGGATCCAGCTATCAAAACAAGGGATTTTAATGGAGTATTTTGAATTCCCTTACAATTTACAGCCTCTAGTCAAAATAGTTGCTGATTGTTTTCTTATTGCAATGCAGATTGTAAATGGACTTCGCTCCTTAAAGCAGATCCGTGGTCCTGACCCAAATTATAATGACATTTGTTTCTCTGGTGCTGGAAAGTAATGTGGAAACCTAACTAAGAAACTCCATTTATTATATTGATTAATGATGTAATTCACGTATATAGTGGGGGATATAAGCTTATATTTTGTTTTCTCCAGTGAAGTTTCAGAACTTTCTAAAACTTTTCCGACTGTCGATATGGTATTTGAAAATGGACAGAAGTTGTCTCTATCTCCTGAAAACTATTTGTTCCGGGTAAGCGTTCCAATCAACATATTCTTCATCAAAATTTTCTAGAAAATTCTGTTTTAATAATAGAACTAGGTTTGCTATGGTTTTGTTTTCACTAAACTGTTTAATAGACATGCAATGAATAACTTCTATGCTTTTATTTTTCTTCTTGTCTATATTAAGCATTCCAAAGTACGTGGTGCATATTGCCTGGGGATTTTTCAAAATGGAAAGGATCAAACCACTCTCTTAGGAGGTATCTCGTGCTTTAAATAATGTATCATGAACTTATGTAACTTCTCACCCATTTCTTCTTATTTATTGACTCATGTTCCTGTGTCAAACATTTGTGGTGTTTCTTTGAAATATGCATTTCAACAGGAATAGTTGTTCGCAATACTTTTGTAACGTATGATCGTGAGCATGAAAAAATCGGGTTCTGGAAAACTAATTGCTCAGAGTTATGGGATAGACTTAAGGCTACTGGTGTGCCTCCGCCAGGGCCTTCAGATTCTGATAGGCCAAACTCCACTGCAGTAGTGCCACCTGCAGTTGCTCCAGCTGGACCTTCAAATTATGTTCCTCCAGGTATACCAACTTCTAGTTTCAGGTAGCCTTGTGCTACTATCTTGTATTAATACATTCCCTTTATCTTTCTATGTCATGCTAGAGGTGGAAGGTGACACTTATTTGTTTTGCCCGTTGGTTGTTTACATGCTATAGCAATGCACATTTCATGCCAGTGCAAAGAAACATTTTCTTCCATCTAATTTGTACAGCTATATCGTATCAAATATTTTTGCTCAAAATTAAAGGTTCAAAATATTTATATTGCCCCTTCCTTTCTAGAACATGTATTTATTATTAAAAAAAATTATGTTAAAAAATCTGTAATTCTTTCCTTAGGCTTTACCCTTTTTCTAGTGTAATTTATTTCGGCAACTCTTTTGTAACTTAAATATTCCCTTCTACCGAAGGGCTTTCTGTTGGATATTCATATTGTGCAAGCGGAGGACGACTCACCCTAGACGACACATCACCCTGCACGAATCAGGCGTCCCAATCCCGCCCTCGGGCCAGGTTTAGTTTGTATTTGGGGTTGGTGTTTTCGCTTGGAGGTCTTTTAAGGGCTATCTTGTATTATTGATGAATCAGAGTTTTCCTTGTATTTGTTATATAAGGAGGCGGTGATGTACTATCTTTCTATCATTTTCAAAATATAGCGATATCGCGACCGCTGTGGTTTTTCCATATTATGATTTCCCTGTAAAATTCTTGTATTCTTGTGTAACTATTCTCTTTGGATTTTCTTTCTGTTTTATTCCGTTGCATTGTTAATTTCTAGCACTTTCATCTAATGGTTTCGTCCTTGTTTACCAAGTGATGAGGGTTCTAACATCACTGTGTGGACTCTGTTGAGGCCATCACGCAGGAGGCTTGGGGTAGGTAGATTCTTAGGTTGGGATTGGGTGGGGTTTATGATTTTTCATGGTGTAATGGTACCAAAAGAAAAGAATTCCCTCCATCCGTGTCTTCCACTCTCTCTCTGAGCTACGCAGGGTGAGATAAACTCATCCGAGCTCAGGAATGCACACGTGCTAGCAGGTTGAAGTTTGAGAATATCGTCGTGCATAGACTAGCCTGCCCATGTTTAGTGTGAGGCCCTTTTCCCCTTGAGATCTTTGGTATTTCTTGAGATATCTATGTATTAGTGTAAGGACTGTTCTAAAACAGGGCTAGTGTTTTTTGTGCAAGCATATGAAGACTCAGAAGTGTTATATTAGGATTGTACTGCATTTTTATATTGGTTGCGTATACTGTCTGCACTTACTTACCAGTTGCTAGTTGTAGGCTGTATACTAATACGTATAGCAAAGTCACCATGTTAAAAGCAGATGAGTTTGTTTAGGCTTGTTCATGGAGGAACGAGGTTTCAGTAGTATGAGATGTTCCCCTCCAAGTGGTGGTGCTACAAGAGTTATATGAACTATGAAGTCCAAATAAAATGGAAGAAGAGAGGGTGGTTCAGGATACTATCCTAATTCAATGGGAAAGCCTGTATTGAAGTCAATTGTGTTGCTAGTTAATCAAATGTACTTAGGGTTTATGGCTTAGATTCTGTCCATAGGTTGCTCATAATATTTATACAGCTAGACAAATAAGTAATTGTCGCTGTTTTTTGGCGTTCAGATAGAGAGATGATATGTGTTCTATGTTAAAATATTATTCAGACTAAAATAAGTAGGCTCTAAAGTGCACTCATTGTTTATTACCTGCAGGGGAACCAAAAGTTGGTCGCATAACGTTTTATATGTCTTTAAATGTCACATATTCAAACCTTAAGCCTCACATCGAAGAGCTTGCTCATTTCATGGCTGAGGAGTTAGATGTAAATGCTTCACAGGTAATTTAAATTTGGAGTGTGATACATGAACGCTTAAAGTGAAAACACTCTCACCAGACATTTTCTAACATTTTCATTGCACAGTATAGTTCATTTTACCTTCGGGTACACGTAATCTGTGGGTATGGTTTCAGGTACACATAATTGATTTTACGGCTAAAGGAAATGACTCCCTTATAAGATGGGCTATAACCCCTACGGGATCTGCCGACTACATCTCGAATACAACTGCAATGGTGAGTTTGCAGTTATCCCTCCATCCAACTTTTATTGTGCTAATTTTGGCTCTTTTTGACATGACTTTTTAAGACGTTGCAAAAACACAGTTGTATATTATATATTTATATCTTATTAAAAATATTAGATAGTATAACATACAAATATTTTAAGCATACAAACATATTCAAAAATATAATATATAAATGTATTTTTGGAATGTCTCAAACTCCATGCCAAAAGTAGTCATAAAATTAGGAACAATAGAAATTGGAGGGAGGGAGTATAATAGTATTGCAAGGACATTCTTGTTAGACAATTAGAGCTATTTGCTGACGTAATATTTTTTTTACAGGCTATTATTTCTCAGTTAGCTGAACACCATGTACTTCTTCCTGAAAACTTCGGAACCTATCAATTTTCCAGATGGAGAGTCGAGCCCCCTCAAAAAGGGTATATATTTGTTTACTTTTGTGTTTCTGGGTTTCTGTCTGTTACTCTCTCATTCCACAAATTGAATCCCTTTTCAAATTTAAAGAGTTAATTTGCTAAATTTTAAATTTTAAATTTGAAAGTGATGTGATTCATTATAGGATTGGAAACAACATATGTTTTAACGAGTAAAACTTTGTAGACAGTTTATAGCCTTCACAATTGTATTGATTAAAATTAGATGAATTGAAGTAATTTTGAATTTAGGTTTTTAAAGATTAGGAATTAGAAAAGGGACTATTTTGTAGGACGGAGGGAGGATCTTTTTTGGGCCCCTTGTCATTTTGAGTGACCGCACTTCCTTTGTTTGCCTGTGAATATGATTGACCATAAATTGAATATTTAGTGCATTGACGTATTCTGCTTGTACCAAGCTCTCTCTTTTTTCACATCTTTCTATTCCTACTTCTTTGTTGGAGCACAGGACATGGTGGCAGCAACATTACATCGTTGTGGTCATAACGGTAATTGTTACATTAGCTATTGGATTATCGGCTTCTGCAACATGGTTTATCTGGAGACGTAGGCAGCAAGCACTTCTTGCATACAAGCCAGTTGACGCTCCTGCCCCTGAACAAGAACTTCAGCTCCAGCCCTTGTAATCTCAGAGAAGTTTCCCTGGCACAATTTTACAAGGCAAAAGAAAGGTATAGCGCGGATAACTTTGACCTTATAATGACCGATACATGCAACCATAGCTAGATTGATTAAAATTTAGTCCTGCAAAAAGATCACACAGAGTGGCCGATCTTTTAGTCTTATATTTTCCATTACATTGGGATAGACTTGTAAAGGGAAAATCTGACGTCTAGAGCATATCACATATATGAATTTATATGTGAATTTTGTAATATAGTATTGAATTAAAAGATTGGCCTAAAAGGCTCGTCATGGTTTCTTTCCTTCTCTTGTTTTCTTACTTTTAATCCGAGCTCTTCATCTCTTTGCCAATATTAAGTACACCAACACCAGCAATTGATGATTTCGGAGCAGCAATAAATTTTTAAGTTATTATATATATTTTAAGAGTTAAACAATAACCAAATATTCACTATATAATTAAAAGATTTATAATTTATATTTCTAACAAATGATTTTAAAAGAAAGCTAACACATACTACATGTAACAATTGATTTTTTATAAATCGAAGGATGCCAGAAACGAAATAATAATTCTACATAAATACAAATGAAAATTTAAGACATTAATTGATTTGAAATACTAAATAAATTTTAATCATTATATTAGACGAGGTTGAAGGACGCATTATATTTTTTAATTCTTTTATAATTTAAAATTTCAAACAAAATAAGTATGTTATATCAAACATATTATATTTTTTAATTATGTTATAATTTAAACTTTCAAACAAAATAAGTATGTTATATCAAAGACTAAACTTAGATTCACATGTTTTTTTCTACTATTACGTTTTTTTTTTTAATTTAAAAAAAAAAAAGAGTCATGCTCATTATTACATGGGCAATTACGAATAGCGTGATCATCAAAGTAATAATAACATGCAAGTACTTACCATGTTTTCCCAAACTTGCAATCCAGAATAATTAATTGCTTAATTGGGTCCCACTCTATGATTTAATATACGGATAACGAATTTATTTTGTTATTCTTTTTTTTTTTTGGGTAAATTTATTTCCTTATTCCTTACCTGGCGAAAAGTCCAACGCGGCCATAATACATTGATAATGACAACTGTTCTTATTAGACCTGTTTAATTAATTTTAGGGTAAAAATGGAAAGAAAAGGAAAAAGCTCCATTCTCAAACTAAAATCTTAAACAATAATAATAATAAATAAATAAATAAAAAGAGGCCACGAACAAAGCGAAAAACCAGCGGAGAATAATTGGAAGTGGAGTTATTGGCGATTTCTTCGCTTCATCCAGGTAAATCATCTTCTTGTCTATCAGTTTGATCCGTCAGTTCTAGGGTTTAATGAAGTTTTTACTTCGCTCTTCCGAATTGTGCTTTCTAATTTATGATTTGACATGGGAGAACTGAATATGTGTACACGATCAGAAACCCTAATTCTCGATCTAAGGAGTTTACAGCGAAATTAACACAAGTCCGCTAATTTACTATAGCTGAAACAATGGAGGACTCAGTTTTCTGTCTCTACTGATTTTAGGTTGAAATTGAGCTGAAGGCTTGTTAAGTTTGACACTATAAATAGTGTGATCAGTTGAATGATTAATTTGCAGCTCAATGACTGTTCGTCTTGAGGTAGATGATGTTCAGGTGAAAACTGACTAATTTCACAAGTAATAATTAAGCATAGCTATTTAAAGTGTCAAACACATGGACATTGGAGTTAGTAGGAAATTCGATGTAGTTACCATATGATTATAGACCCACCACCTATATTCGTAAGAAATGGTATGAATTTTGATGAACAAAGAGGAACAATTTTACCTAAAAATTCAAACTAGGCCACTTTAACGGGATGGAAGGAGTATATTGTAACTGTCTATTTAATGCGTAGTTGGTGTTCAGGACTTATCAACTCTAAGGGGTGTAAGGGTGAGTTTTGACGTCACAGCCTTATTTAATGCGTAGTTGATGTTCACGGCACGTCAACTCTAAAGGTGAAAATTTAAGGTTTTATAGCTAGGTAGTCGATGCATAGTTAATGTTCAGGTAGTTGTGAGATCATAACTTAATGCTCATGTGATTCGGTGCTGTGACTCATATCCGGAGTGGGACGTTTACGGTGAGTTCTTATTATCACTCATGAGGCCAGGGTGACATTTGTCCTTGGAAGAGCGTTTGGTTTGTGAAACCTTTGTGAAGTTTATCTTTTAGCATAAAATATTTATGTTACACTAGAACTATGTAGGCTTCTATCAATCACCTGAGTTTGTATTGTGTATGACTTCTCTGTATACTCTATTACTTTATAAACGCATCTAAGCCTCCTTAAAAGATTGGTAAGCTACATCCAGAGCAGATCCCACTTCTACGGTAGTCCATCACAGAGTGCTCCTCATTTGCCTGATGTCCTGCCTGATTGAATACAATCTTACAAAATTATTTTGTTGACCATTTAAAGCTCAGTCTATTAATATAGGATCTTAAGACTTATTTGAATTTATTGACTTTTGGAGGTTCTTCTCTGACTCTGGATACCTTATTTTCTCTTGTTCTTTTTCTTATAGATACATGTAGATACAGGTCTGATCTGATGGAGATAGCAAAACTAAAAGTGCTTCTCAAGAACATCTCTTGTTTGTTTCATTTATCTTCTCGTGAAAACATAAACTTTGAACCAGTTCAGAAGTATTACCATAAGATCGAAGAGATACTGAAGTTGATGAAGCCAGTGTTTGATGTCATTGTTGATGCTGAAATATCTTCTGTTGAATCACTTCAAAAGGCATTTGCCGCCTTAACTCACTCAATTGATGAACTAAGAGAACTATTTGAGAGCTGTCATCCACTGATGAGTAAAGTTTACTTTGTACGTTTCTCTCTCTCACACACACGTGTGTGCACGCTCTCTCACCTCTATTTTTTTATTTTTTATTTGGCATTGGCATACTAGTTCATTTGCGGACAAAATTAAGTTCTTAGTTTTATTTGTCTGTTAACCATGTTCATAATGGGTAGTGACAGTGCTGGTCTGAGTCCTTTTGTTAGTTACTACTTTCGTCCTTCCATTCAAATCCTTTGCTGGAAGAATAAGACCTGACAATGGTTTGCTGCATTGCCTCTTTTTCGTGTCTCTCTGTTTAGTATGTTCTAATTGTGAGTGTCCTTCCTTGGCTCCCCACCCAAAAATGAAATATTGTTCAACCATTTAAGAGACTTATAAATTAGTTGTAGGAGATTTCTGTTAAATTTGATGCTGGATATTATTATTCTTGTATATTCAATTTAATTAGCTTATGTTTGCATGATTTCTAGGTATTGCAAGTTGAATCACTAATGTCAAAGGTCTGGACCTCTGGCTTGGAAATTTTGGAGCTTTTAAAATGTTCTGATCAATCTCTCCCTATTGAATTGAGTTCGACAACTCTTGAGGTAACAATTAACGAAGAGTTGTTTAAACTTGACCTTCTAAATTGATTGTTATATATGAGCCCATTTGGGGCTTAAGTTATTTTGAACAGCTTTATTGCTTTTGTAACAAAAACCAAGTAAGATGGGTTGTTTCGGATAACTTACTGGACCAACTTAAAGCGCAAAATGAAATAAGTTGAGAAGTTCGGTAAGTCTAGATTCTTGGTGAGACATGATTTCCCACGCTTTTTATACTTCCAAGTTAACCATGAGTGGCACCCTCTTGGTGCCTTATTGTTATAATAATTTACTTATAAAAAAATAATTAAAAAATACTCCCTCCATCTCTAAAAAAAGTACCATTCTATAGCAATTTTCAAAGAAAATAATATTAGTTTTCTTCCGCACGAAGGGACTACTTGGAAACTTGGTGCAGCTCTGCCTACAAAAGTTCAGCATATCTGTCGTAGTTGAAATCCATATCTCACCTGATGTTGTCATAAAACATTTTCCACTTTCCAAATTTATGGCTACTTGTTTTGCTTAGACTTCTAGGACTGAGATATATGTAGGTTTCCCTTTTATATGTTCTGTGCTTGGCTACTTATTGCAGCACTGCCTACAAAAAATTAAGCATTTGGGATATGAACAAGCATCAGCTGTCATCACAAAAGCTACAAGGGATCAAGTGGAGGGAACTGGTCCCAGTTCGGATTCTCTGGTAAAAATTACAGATGGCTTGAGCTTAAGGTCAAATCAGGAGCTTCTAATTGAGGTCGTGGCCCTTGAAAAGCTGAAGGAGAATGCTGAACAAACTGAAAAAAATGGTGAAGTTGACTTTATTGATCAATTAATAGCTCTTATTATTCACATGCACGAGGGTCTTGTTTTGCTAAAACAATCGGAGAGCTATAACACTGTTGCAATTCCTCCTGATTTCTGCTGTCCTCTGTCACTCGAGCTGATGACAGACCCAGTAATTGTGGCTTCAGGACAAACATATGAACGTGCTTTCATCCGGAAATGGATTGATCTTGGGCTCACTGTTTGCCCAAAGACGCGTCAAATTTTGGCACACACCAATCTTATTCCTAATTACACTGTAAAGGCTTTGATTGCAAATTGGTGTGAATCTAACAATGTGAAGCTACCTGACCCCATAAAGTCAATGAATTTGAACCAGCCTTCTACACTTCTTGCACATGCAGAGTCTGCACCCCATGATTTACATATCGCTCATTCAAGGAGCAACCACTCCACATCACCTGATTCAACTCGCTCCATTGGTTCGCCTGGAAAGAACCTGAGCTCATCTAGTGTGACCCATCTAGAGGGAACTTCTCCATCACATCCCCATTCATCTTCTGAGGATTCCTTTTCCGGAGTGGCTGGGAATGGACATGCGTCGGATTTGGAGCGAACTTCGGATCTGGGTGCCCAACAATCAAAGTCGCCATTACAAAAAGAATTTCCCGGTACTTCCGGAACTGATGAAACGTCCTCTCAAGGCCATTATAGGACTATGTCGGCCTCCAGCACACATTCCAATTCGAACTTTTCACAAGGAGTTTCTGGTGATGGCAATGAGGTCTTATCACGGGCGACTGCCTATAGTAGTGATGCTTCAGGGGAGCTTACATCAGAGCCACAGCCTGCTGCTACTTTATCCGTCTCACAGAGAGAGCCCGAGTACTCGCCCCGATTCGAAGTGCGATCTCGGGCACAGCCAATCTGGCGTCGGTCTTCTGATAGATTTGTTCCTCGAATCGTGCCTTCTCCTGCCACTGAAACAAGGGCCGATCTTTCTGGTATTGAAACCCAAGTTCGAAAGCTGGTCGAGGACTTGAAGGGAATTTCATTTGAAGAACAAAGAGATGCTACTGCCAAACTTAGGTTACTTGCAAAGCATAACATGGATAATCGTATCATAATTTCAGACTGTGGGGCGATTGCCTTGTTGGTGAATCTACTCCGTTCACCAGACACAAAAATACAGGAAAATGCCGTCACTGCCCTTCTTAACTTGTCGATTAATGATAACAACAAGACTGCTATTGCAAATGCTAATGCAATTGAACCTCTGATTCATGTCCTTGAAACTGGGACCCCAGAGGCTAAAGAAAACTCTGCTGCCACACTTTTTAGTTTGTCTGTGATTGAGGATAACAAAGTCAGGATTGGTAGATCAGGGGCTATTCAACCTTTGGTTGACTTATTGGGAAATGGAACTCCTAGGGGAAAGAAAGATGCAGCCACGGCTTTGTTTAATTTGTCAATATTTCACGAAAACAAGGCGCGTATTGTACAGGCCGGCGCTGTGAAGTACCTTGTGGAATTGATGGACCCCGCTGCAGGGATGGTTGACAAGGCAGTTGCTGTTTTGTCGAATCTTGCTACTATTCATGAGGGGAGGGCAGCAATTGGTCAGGAGGGTGGGATCCCTGTTCTGGTTGAGGTTGTTGAATTGGGATCAGCAAGAGGGAAGGAGAATGCTGCTGCTGCTCTTCTGCAGCTTTGCACTAACAGCAGTAGATTCTGCAATACGGTTCTCCAGGAAGGAGCTGTTCCACCATTAGTTGCATTGTCGCAGTCTGGCACTCCAAGAGCCAAAGAAAAGGTGTTCTGCTCGCTTTTCGTATATTTTCGTATATTTCTCTGTATTATTTTTTATAATTTAAACTTGTTCTTAATTTGTTGCACAAAGAAATAATCAGCTCAAATTTTGGACGGTTGCAGGCTCAGGCTCTTCTTAGCTACTTTAGAAACCAACGGCATGGTAATGGTGGGAGGGGATAACACTGAAAGTTAGTACTGGATGTCATCTAATGTTTTGAGGTAAGATTTTGTTATACTGTGTAAATTTGATTGTGCAAATAATGCGTATGAAATGTGTTTGATCTGTCAAAAGTGATAGAAGAAAAAAATTTATTTATGGAGGGTTGATTGAGCCCTCTCGTTAGAAACTTTATTTGTGTAATGTTGGAAAAATGTTGTACCCGTAAGCTTAATTTTGCAGTCCTTGTAATGAATCTGGGCAGGCAGATGAATCATATTATATATATATATATATATATATATTAGTTAATGCTATGCCCTCCTTTCAAGAATTCTTTTGCCGTCTTTTTTTCCCATATGCCTTCTTTTTTTCTTTTTGTTTTTTTTTATTTTCTTGTTCCCTGTGAGCGAGTGAGTGGAATAAAAAGCTCACCTCAAACAGCTGTTGTTGCAGCTTGTTTCTGAAGTGGTGCATATCTTCGGTTATGTTTTCATGCATGAACAATTGTGGCCTCAAAGCAAATGTGGACAGTTTTTCTGAAATTCTTGGTGCTAGGCCTCCCGTACATTTTAATTGTTTAGTGAATTTAAGGAGGCAAGAGAAAATAGAAATAAAGCTTTACTTCCCAGCAGCAATATGCCTTGCATTATTCTGGTTTGAATGATAATCTGCTAGGGAGACCGGATCATATTGAAGTACGGTTTAGGTTATTTCTTTTTATCAGCACATGTAGGAGTAGTTGCTATGGATGGGTGGATTACAAAATAAAGACTTGGATTATCCCTTATTTCCGGGAAGGTTTGCATACTTGCAACCAAGTGATTCAACATTAACGAGGTTTGCAAACTTACAACGAAGTGACAAGTCGATGACATTTTGACATATAGCGGTAATGGTCCTATTTTTCCGGTTCAGAGTTCTTATATTTTGTTAGGCTTGTGAAGGATTTTTCACGTTTTCTTCTTTCCTTTTCTTTCTCGGTAACACTTGTTGGCGTGAATGCATGATGATTTATTGATTAGTAACATCTTCATAAACTCCAAATAGATTTGAGAGCACTAGTCAAAAATCATACGAGTCCTCGAAAGAGCAGAGAAACTTTTAAGTTCAAACAGAACTTCATCGATGTGATACACTCGCTAGTCACTACATAATAATTAGACAAAGGGAAGAGTGAGTCCCACTTATTTCAGCACCAACAAATATTGCAAAAAATACACAGCAAGGATTGACACAATTTCTAGGGGCACTTGGACTTGCCCTTGGAGTTCAACATGTCTCTGTAGCAAGGGCATTCCGACTTGTTTCCATATGTCCCTGAAGGTACACAGCTGCACTTGCTACAGCAAATGCTGCAGTATTTCAAGCAGCGATCTGCTACTCCTGCTTTCGAGCACCTCACCCCGCACTTTGTATCACAGAAACCTACCAATGTTATTGTCAAATAATTCATTAGTTTATGCAAATCATATAGCTTTAGTTTGTGTGTGAGAGAGATCGCATAGTGTTAGTTTGTGAGTCTCTCCGCGTGGGTGCATGCGCGTGTGTGAGAGAGAGAGGGAGAGGGATTCTTACTTGGATCAGCCATGGTGGATTGCAGGAAACAAGAGCTGAGAATGAGAGAAACAATGAGGAGAGCTGAAACAAGAAGCTTCATCTTTTGTTTTTCGCCTAGCAGATGACACAGTGGCAGAATAGTATGTTAAATTTAATACACTATTTGAATGGACTAAGTCACTAGAGTGCAGATGTGTTCAAGTGATGTCCTTGGTTTACTAGGTGAATATTTATACTAAAGGTTGAAGGACTTTGGATGGTAATATATATATATATATATATTAAACAAGTGAAACGGTTTTGTTTTGAGGTGGTTTAGAGAGCATCTAAAGGGTATTTTAGTAAGAGAAAATTGTAAGGCGGATGTGGTGGGAGTGGGAATGGGAATCGAGGTCTCATAGTCTTTGTTGGCTTCTTAGGCTACAAGAATGACGAGGCTCCCTTCTGTAAAGAAGGTTGCACGAATCTTCCGTATTAAAAGGTTTGTTCTTATATGAAGCTGCCAGATCCTTAATTTGTCATGTTTCTATTTAAAGAATTCAAGGGTTACCTATTCTATATTTCTTTTTTCAAACAAAGCCTTACTTTCTTCCCTGCTTAAACACACTCTTACAAGAATACAGGCTGTGTTGCATCTCTGCCCCCCCCTCAAAAAAAAGCAACTTGCATTTACTTAACAGTCAATAATAACGCACGGAAAGGACCGTGAAATTTGAGGCACACTAGTTGCACACCATTTGTTAGCCTGTTAGGATACCTTTCCAGCTTGTCATGGTACACTATTGCCAATTAAATGGTTTCTTTATTGGGATCTCATTAGGTCCAGGTTTCAACTATGTCCCTAAGTTCAATTTTGTATTTATTAATATTTGATGAATTCATAAGAATTTGAAACATAGGATATTAATGTTTAATTTTAAAATTTTGAAAATAATTTTTATTTTATTTTATTTTACTTGTTGGAACCGATGGAATATTGTTTTGGCTTTGAGCGGTAACATGGGACAAGGCTCCACAATTCTTATTTGAGTATAATTACGTACACATTTATTATACACTAATTTAATAAAACATAGTATAATAGATAATATAATTAAAAAAATAATATTTTTAATTTTTAAATTAAATATTTAAATTCTCAAATAATATATTTTATATTATTTTATGTACAACAGTTGTACAATTAATGTGTATATATATTTTCTCTTCTTACTCCCTTCGGCAGGGGTTTATTGACTGCAATTGTCTAGGGTCCCGAATTCCCACAAATGCTCCACAATCATCTACATACTTACAATATGAAATTAGCTCTACTTTTACAAGTTTTTTTTTTTTATCCCAAAAACTAAGATACATTTCAGGGATGAGCTCATAATCTTACAACGTCAATTGAATTTCCTTGATTGTAGCAATCCGAAGAAATAATTTACATACTTAAAATCTTTTTATATGTCAACTGGGTAGTATGATTTGTAAGACTGTACAGTACATCACCAGCGAGCTTTTCTCCATTCTAAGTCTCGAGGTAGTGTGTAAAGATGCAAAAAAAACATACCCCCCGTCCCAAAAAAAAACTCAAATCTGTTGTCACAATGGTTGTCTAGTTTTAAATTTAATTTGACAATTGTATAAAATTTAAATTTATTAATTATAAAAATAATTATAATTTTTTTATAAAATATAATCGTTGAACAGATAACATTTGAGACAACAAATTGAACTTCCCAAAAATAATGAAGCTAAATATTTTTTTTGTTGTCCCTAAAAGAATAATTTGAGTACATATTTTAATAAAAATATGTAATATATATATATTTAAAACAAAAGAATATTTTTAAAATACACAAATTTTGTATAATTTAAAATTTCTCTCCTGAAAAATATATTTTTTTAATTATAAACTTTTGGTGTTTTAGTCATGTTTTTTAAAAACGGATGAAATAATAATTATTACAACATGATTATAAAGAACATAACGGATGAATGAAGAAAACACTATTGGAGAAATCTCTCCTTATGAGTCCGACAATAACCTAATTTTAAATTTAATCAGGCTTAAAATAATTATCGAACATTAAGAAATTTAATATATATATATATATATATATATATATATATACATAAAGAACATAATGAATAAAAAGTGTCTAATAAAAGGAGAAAAGTAGTGAATACGAAGATGTAACCAAAGAATACTAAAATGCCAATGTGGCAGAGAGATCCCAAAAGAATTACAAATCCAGCCCGTGAGCTCAATAATTACTACCAACACAAATAAAAAGTATCAAATGGTGATTTCAGAACATGCATGTAGTGGGACACAACAAATTGAAATATCAAGAAGAAACCTATGGCAGATCTCTAAAACAGCCATCCAAACACGGCCCATCCCAACACCAAGCTTCCCACAATCTGCACGCACTTCAAGCTCTCTGCTCCACTCTGCATTTTGTTTACATAGAATTTACACTCCATAATTAATCCAAATTAAAATTAATAACTGAACAGCAATTAAAATTATTTGGAATAAAATGATTAAGTTGTGTTTAGTAGTAATTTATTAAACATTCAGAGACTATAAAATTCAATTGCAACAAAAAATAAAGTTTGATAGACTATATAAACGTTTAAAATTTTGAGTTTGCATGCAGCTTAAATCAAAATTAAAAGTTAAATTTAAGTTGAAAATCGCATTTTAAAAACATTTACCAAACAAACCCTAAAAAGCATTATGAACTCTGCTTTCTAATGACCTGTTTTGATTATGAATTAAGATGAAAATATTTAAGCAGCAGTAGGCTCCGGTTCAAACTATTAAGATTCATTCGTGTTGGATTCGATAGTTGAACAAACCTATTATAAGAGCCAAATCAATCCATAGCTAAAAGCCTAAACAATTATCCAAGTTAAATCTGAGAAAATAAATACTAGACTTTATTAATCAATAATGCCAGATCTGGTGTACATCAGTGATCTGGCGCATGTTAGACTTCACTTGCGAATATAAAGGAGTAGAATGTACCTCATCGGCAGCTGTTGATGGAGCAGGTGACTCTGAATCTTGACTAGGTCCGGGAGCTACGCCAGGAGCTGCTGATGGACCGGGCAACGCCGGCCCCGGAGCAGGCGAAGCCTTTTTCTTCTTCTTGCTTGGAGCGGGAGCAGAAACTGATGCAGCCGGGGCAGATTCAGGAACTGGAGTACCCTCCGGTGCCGGAACTGGAGGAGATCTGACCGGAACCGGAGCAGGCGGCGCACTCACGGGAGCCTTAGCTGGTGGTGCTGAGACGGAAGTGGGTGGCGCCGATGTCGGAGCGGTCACCGGAGTGTTAACCGGAGTTACTGAGACAGCAGTGGGTGGTGCCGATGTCGGAGACTGAACCGGAGTTACTGTGACGGCAGTGGGTGGTGCCGATGTCGGAGCGGTCACCGGAGCTGCAGATTTAGGTTTTGTAGGCGATGCAGCAGGAGTCGCCACCGTGGCAGGTGGAGCATTCGTCGGAGCCGCAGCGGGGGACTGACCTCCCACACTGGCGACTATAATGCAGATAAATGCCAAGACTAGAGTGTTCTTCCGATCCATGGTGCTTCTAGAAAGAGAATGTGGAGATGTTGAAATAGTTGAAGAGATAGAGCAGAGGTGGGAGAGTATAAGTAGGAGTGTTAACGTGTTGATGAGAAGCATAAGGTGCAAAGAAGGTTCGACATCTGGGTAGGGTCATGCATTAGCAAACAAAAGTTACAGCGGACAGTCCGTTGAGTTATTAGGGCGGGTCCCCTACTCCATGTGGTGAAGCGGTAGATGGTTATTTGATAGGACCGTTTTAAATTTATTAAAAGATAATTTGTATTTTAAATTTAATATTAAGTTTTTTTTAAATTCAACTAAATTAATAATTTAATTTAATTTAATAAATATTATATTATATTACATTTGACTCCATAATATTTAAAAGTTATTATCAAACAAACGCACTGTTTGTTTAGTTCAAATTATTGAAACTGATTATAGTTTATTTTAAAAATTAATTATTTTAAAATTATTTTTTATTAATTTAATTTTTTTTATAAATTAATTATAATATTATTTTTTTAATTTATTTTTAAAATTTAATTAATAAATATATTTTTTAATTTAAAAAAATTAAATAATAAATTAATTATAAATTATTCTAAAATAAATTATATAAAATAAGCACACAAAATCAAATGATTCTACGCGGGTCTTTTTGATTGAAGGCACATTTTCATTTTATTACAGCTGAAAATGTTTATGTCTAATTATTTATATGATTTTTTAATGGTTCTACTACCACTTGGAACGGTGGAGCGATAATTAAGGCAGGAGTCATTTTGGCACCGCGCACCACCAAAATTGGCTCCATTATTTGTCTTGTAACTTTGTAAGCCAATATTCTTCTCTTTCGTTTATGTAATATTATTTTCGTCTCAAAAATTAATAAATTAGTTAATTTTTTATTATTTAAAAAAAATTATATAAAGTTTAAGTAGAAAAATTTTATAAAAATATTTAAATTTTGTGTCACTTCAAATTTTTTATAATATATATATATATATATATTTAATATTACAAAATTTTAATATTTTAATTATTATTTTTGGATAGATAGAGTATATCATGTAACAATAAAGCAACTCAAGATAAAAAAACAATAAGAAAAGACATCAAAAATAAAATTTTACATAATATGTTACCTATATAAAGGGAGCAACTAACCAAAATACTTATAATTCAATTGGTAGTCATCATTTTTTTTTTTTAATTAGGAGGTCCAAGAATTAAATTTTCGTGGCATCATTTAATATTTAAAATGTCAATAGTTTTATTCGATATACGAGTGGTGAGTGTTGTATTTCATAAGTTTATGGACTGTTAACTGTTATAGTTGATTATAAATATATTAAAAAAAAAAAGAAAAAGGGAGCAACTACTTTTATAACAAATATCATATTAAAGTCTTTTTATTTGTAATTTTGATTTATATTTGGAATTAAATAGTAAAATTTAATCATAGAATTGACTTTTCTTTGTTGTGAGAAATAACAATTCTTTATTCTGATCATTTGGTGTTCATTATGCACACGAATCATTTGCCTTGCTATGGAGCATAATTTTTTTTTTGGGGGGGTATATTTCATATATTCTTTTTGGATATATTTCATATACTCCGTATTCTTTTTGGTGGCAATTAGGGAGCATAAACGACGGACTAACACCATTTGCAAAATGGCAGGAACTCAAAGTAAATTAGCAGCTTAGTCACAAGTCAAAACAAAATTGAGGGGAATAAGAAACACAACACAAATTACGCCAATCATACATCGATTATGTACTCGTTTAGTAGTAGCGTTTGAATATTAAAAATTCAAAATATAAAGTAAATTAATTATAAATTTAAAAATTTAAATTTACAATTTAAATTTAATTTTAATTTTAATAAAAATTTAAAATTAAATTTAAACTATAAAACGTAATTTGTTAAATAAAGAATACCCACACAAAACATGCCCATAATAAAATATCATAATCTTAATATTATGATATTATAATTTGGACAATGGAGTAGTAATAGTAGAATTGTTAAAGTGATGATTATAATATTAATATTATAAAATAATTGTTGAAATAATGAGTCATATTAAATAAAATAAGAGTAAGTTAAGCAATTTATTTAATTATACTTTGCTAAAATGGAATATTAAAAAAATTATAAGATGTCTTAAAAGAAAAAGTACTACAAAAATTATGGAATAAATGAGATGTTACTCTCCTCCGGCAGTTATACTAATTGTTTTTACTGCATTATTTGTCCAGCAAAAAGCAACTTCAAGGGCTTAGAAGAAAATTATTCCATTGGTTCCAAAATAATTGTAAAGTTAACTTTTCACAAATTTTAAAATATGTGTGTAATTATAAATAATATTTAAATTATTTTTATGATATTATAATTTAAATAATAGTAAAAATGGTGAATTATAATATTAAAATATTTTTATAATTTTTATAAAAATTATAATATTTTCTCGATGAATTGAGTATAGTCGTATAAAGAGATAGAAAGAGCAATGTATACGTTACAACTTACGAGGCTATAACGGACACATTTGGCGTCCGAGTAATGAGCAGCCTGGCGTTAAGGGGGATTTCACTGTCTCCATTATACATTATTTTCAAATTTTTAAATACATTATAAAAATATATTTTTAAAAAAATTATTTTCACTGTGCATTTAATGGTAATATTATTAAAACTAAAATTAATAACTTAATTTAAAATTATTAGACATTTTTTACCGTTTGATAAACATGTATAATTTTTGTTAAATTTTTAATTGTTAAAAATTTATATTAATATTTAATCGTAAAAATATTTTAAACAATTCTTGACTTTCTATATGTCTAGAGGTGAGATTTCACACTGCTATTCGATAGTACGGGCTTTGGCCCATTTATTATTCGTTTTGTGTACCTTAAACAATAGAAATCTATTTTAGCCTTTTCCATAAATGTATGGGCCAGAATATGAGGGCAAAACCCGAAATTATAAGCCCAAACTTCCTTGCATTCCATTATCATTTCTGCATCACTACATCACTGCATGACTGCATGAGGGTCATCCCATATCGCAGGTGTACAAGGTGTCCTAATTGCATAATCATTTCCAGAATTTCTCCCTGGATAATAATGATGATTCTAATTAATAAACTATTTGATCAAATTCGGCAATGCGAAATTGCAACAAAAAGAAGTAACAAGTTTATTCTTTTGATTTTTCTATTTATTATTTGTTTTTGTAATTTCAAAGGTTTTCCGAAGCGCTTATATTACCAATAAGTTCTTAGTATGATATTTTCTTCTTTTTAGAGATCACATATTCGAGTATCCTAAGATTTTCTACTTTTTAGAAATCCCAAATTTGAAACTTTCACAATTATTATATGATTTATTGTGCATTATTATGAGATAATGATGCTTTTTTATTAAAAGATTTTTTTGTCTATTATTATAAAATAATTAATTCATATTAAAGTTAATACCTAATTGATATATTATTGATGTAATTATAACGTTGTTTGCGTAAAATTTAGACTAAAAGATATTTTTGATTTTTATAATTTTTAGATATTGAATTCTGACAAAAACACATTTTCAAATCGAAACTCAATATTTATATATTTTTAGAAATTGAACATTCCAAACGGAGTTAGGACATAATTAGTATTCACATATCAAACATTCAGAAAATATTTATTTTTTGACTTTGTGTTTTTTACAATTTTAGACATTGAACCATAATCCCAAAAAAATTTAAAATAAAAATAAAATCAAAATCAAAGCTCAAAATATATATAATTTTAAAAACTATTAAATAATGATAACTACAAATATATTGTAAATAAAAATTAATAAAAATTATAAGGTAAAATAAAATTACTAACAATAATATAATCTCTATATATATAAAAAGCAAAAATCACATCATTCCGGTTCAATATTTAGGCATTTTTGGACACTTTTGCCCCTCGGTAATTTTTTCTTTTTAAAAAATTAATTGTAGTTGCCATGATTTGAACCTTGGTCACTTCAATAGGTTATGAGTAAGTTT
>JAUMHB010027763.1:0-22990 GCA_032359685.1 Pittosporum tobira | reverse complement strand
GATGTGTAGAGAGAGCTGTATAATAATTATTTGTATTTTCAGCTATATCACTTATGACTTGTGTATTTGTAAGTATGATTTTAATAATAAATTGGCAACCCAAGTCGGGGTGTGGATGCCCAGATTTGGGGGTGTCACACTTCCACTCAAAAAAGAAAAACGCTTACGCAAAATTTTATTTTAATAACTGAATTAATGATCTCAAGAAAAGCTCATGTTAACATTAATATTGATTTCACGAATTTATATGAAATCAACTAAATGATCATATAAATAATTGAGTATAAACATTCTTCACGTTGTTTAGACCAAACATAAAGTTAAGTTCCCTAGTTTTCTATTAGTTCCTTTGTGATTTCATAAATTTTGGATATTGGTATTTCATAAATATTATATTATTGATGTGAGCATGCACGTATTGGGTTTTATTTATTTGTTTTTTTATTTTTCTCTTGTTATATTAGAGTCACGTGACGAACCGGGTCAACAAAGTCACGATTAGTCTTGAGTTGAAATCCGGATCATAAATTTGAAAACAGTTTAAATGTCCGGCATTGCTTTGGCTCTCTCTCTCTCTCTCTCACTCTCTCTCTCTCTCTATATATATATATATATATAAATTAAGTTTAATTATAGATTTCTGTTAGATGATTAGTTGCCCTTAATTAAATTTTATTATATATTTCAAAATTCTTTTAAATAAGATGATTTTATTTTTTCCCTTACATTTTAAGAAAATTTTAAATTTTAAAATGTAATTTTTGATACTATTGAATAAGAGGTAGGATATATATCACCACATATGGATCGAATATACTATTGAATATATCTTAATTATTGATCCAATGAATTTAACAATTCAAATAATATTCTAGTAAAAAATTTAATTTTCGCTTCAACTGGAATCAATGAACCCGATACATAGTAGTTTGATTTTTTTTGTTCTTGTCCAAATTAAGGTTTAAAGGTTCCATATTTTCAGCATCGTTGAATCATATACTCACTCCGTCCCAAAAAAAATGATTAAGAATATCTAAAGTCCGCAAATTAAGAAAAATTACTTTTTATGAGAGATAGATTTTGAGTCACAAAAAATTTGAGCATTCACATAAAATTCTTTTTTTTTTAAACATACACTGCTTACTTTTATTGATACATGTGTTTATATCATTCATTTTAGGATAAAGAAAAGGACGCATGACCTCGTTCTGTTTGGGGAAGGAGGGAGTATTAAATTTTCATTTTTCGAACAATGTCTGCCTATTTATTAATTATTGAGTAAGCTATAAATATTATGTCTAAATATTTATATTAAAAGAGTTTTTATATTAAAATTATGGAAAAGATTCTTCTATACTTTATACAGACTTGTTATGCCGTCATTATTGTGGCTTACCGCACAACAAACCCCAAGACATCAGCTAGATAGCCTAAGGAAAGCAAAGATGACAATTTTCAGAATCTATCTGCTTATTATTGGTTTGAAAGGTTTTCTTCACAATATGACTATTAGATCTGTTCTGGTCAAGTGCTATATACGACAATTAAAGGTATTTCTTTTGAAATTCAAGTTTAACAGTTCTAGCTAGTAAAATATAATTCACGAAACATGGGCCTTTTTCTTTAAAACATGACATAAAAATTTTCTACTTTTTTAATCTGATAATATATGGAGTGATATACATCAATGATTTTTATTTAAATTACACCTTTTTATTTATTAAAGGCTAAAATGTATTTTTGACCCTGTATTTTTATCACTTTTAGACATTGAATACTGACAAAAAAACTTTTTCAAATCGAACCTTAATGTTCATGCATTTTTAGAAATTGAACATTCCGATCAGCGCAATGTAATTAATTGAACGGAAGAAGCGCATAATCGGTATTTCACATACAAAAGCTCTATAAAATGTTTCATTTTTGACCTTGAGTTTTCTGCAATTTTAGACATTAAACCCTAACCAAAAATAATAATAATATCGAAATTAAAGCTCAAAATATATGTAATTTTATAAATCAAAACTATTAAACAATGATAACTAAAAATATATTGTAAATAAAAATTAATTAAAATTATAAGTTAAAATAAAATTGATAAAATTTACATAGTTTAAGATTTAATTTCTAAATGTTTTCTTTTGTTGGAGTTCAATGTCTTATTCTGCCATATTAATCTAATGAAATTATGATATTACCCCTAAGAAAAAAGTATGACGTCACTTTCTGACCAAAATTGGGCGAAATTTTGGTCGGAATATTCAATTTCTAAAAATATATGAACATTGAGGTTCGATTTGAAAAAAAAAAAAAATCTCCAAAGTATGATGTTTAAATTCAGATACCATCAAAAACCGCCTTACAAGCCTATATAATCAAAAAAGACTTTAAATAATAATTTACTAATCAATATTTTCTCCAACTCCGAGTCTTACTGGGGTTTTCCTAGTTGCCTCTATATATTTTTCCATTGACTTCTTAACTCAATCACCTATTCTTTGTGCGCCAAGGTACTCTTGTTCTCGCCACCTTCTTCATTCAGATAATTGTTTTTTTTTTTTTTTTTTTTGTGAGTTCTATATTTATGCTTATTCAATGAATCACCCTAGTAAGCCCGCCGCCTATGACTCAAATTTAGAGAACTTTAGGATTTTAAAAGAAGAAGAAATACACCAGATTCAAGAGGATAATATTGCGCAGCTTTCTAGTGTTCTTTTTTTACCAAGAGCTGCTGCTTGCCTGCTGCTACACAAACTTAAGTGGAACGTTCACGTCGCACAAGAGGCATGGTTTGACGATGAAGATAGAGTTCGAAAAGCTATTGGTTTACTAAAAAAGCCAGTAATCGAATACCCGAATGATATCGAATTGGTTTGTGGGATGTGTTTTCAAAAATATATTCAGGATATTAGATTGAAAAATTGTGTTGCTTTTTGTGGTCACCCTTTCTGCAGTAATTGTCTGGGGGCTCATGTAAGCAAGGCCATCAATGCTGGCCCGGGCTGCCTGTCACTCAGGTGCCTGGACCGGTCTTGTGGCTCAGCTATCGGTGAAGATATGGTTAATTTGTTGGCATCCGATGACGATAGGAAGAAGTATGGTCGTTATCTTGTTAGGTCATATACTGAGGAAAATAGAAACGTTAAACGGTGTCCTGCCCCCAATTGTGATTACCTTATTGAGTATAAGCATGGGAGTGTGTGCCAAGATGTTACGTGCATTTGTTTGTGTAGTTTTTGTTGGGATTGTGGTGAGGATGCACATTCTCCGGTGAACTGCACTAATGTGGCAGAGTGGATTTGGGGGACTGAAAATAGAGAGATGGCTAGGAGGGTTTATGGTCATTATTATGAAAGCTGGGTTGCTAATAAAAAGTTAAGAGAGAAAGCACTAGAAGATTTACATAAACTGACCAAAAAACACGCTGCCGGATCTGCAGATTTTGAATTATTGATTTTTTTTATAGAAGGCTGGCAACAGATTGTTGAATATAGGCGATTTTTAGAGTGGACATATGCGGGTGCATATTACTTACAGAGGTATTCCATTACCAAGATAAAGTTGTTTGAGTTCTTGCAGGGGGAGGCTGAGGTTGCTTTAGAAAGGCTACATCAATGCGCGTCCAGAGAGCTAGAAAAATACTTGATGGATGTCGTCAATGAAGATGAGGTTAAAGTTTTTCGCCGGGAGCTGACTGGTCTGATTGAAGTAACAAAAACTAACTTCATAAAATTGAAGAGATCACTTTCCAATGGACTATCGGATGCACATTCCTATGAAGATTTCAACACGAGAAACCAAGAAAGATTGAAAGCAGAAGAAGTAGCTGAAACTAGATTTGAAGATTTTATTAGAGCACTAATAAATGGTCCATCACATGCATCTTCCTACGAAGCAGCATATTGTAGCGAAAGCATTGGTGATGCAGATGATTGGCAATGCCAGTTGTGTACTTGTATTAACAAAGCATATGTAAGCCGATGCCGCGCGTGTGATTCTCCATGTCCATTATATTTCAATAAAGCTTGTGACACAGATTATTGGCAGTGCAAGGTATGCACTAGTATGAATGAAGGGCGCGAGACCAGATGCAAGATATGCACTTGTAAGAGGGGTGC
Source organism: Pittosporum tobira (assembly GCA_032359685.1). Taxonomy (NCBI): domain Eukaryota; kingdom Viridiplantae; phylum Streptophyta; class Magnoliopsida; order Apiales; family Pittosporaceae; genus Pittosporum; species Pittosporum tobira. The sequence continues at coordinate 18,872 of JAUMHB010027763.1, read as the reverse complement.
TACATGAGTGGTATTGTGATAGCTCGTCGGGATTTTAATATTTTATCATGTTTTACTATTTGAAATGTTAGTTCTTTAATTTGTTCCTATATATCTTGATTTTGATTTCATTAAATTTGGATATTGATATGTAACGTTTTATTAATATTAATTACTCCTTGATTGGTAATTCGTCTTAATGCCTTTGCTTGGATTAGATGATTTTGCTTACTTATGATTGTTTTACTTGTGTACAAGATGAAATAGGAGTTGAGTTCGGCATACGAATTAGATGCAGCATGATCAATTGTTTCTAGTAAATGTTAGACAAAATCTGGACATAGGTTCTGGTAGCAAGATAATTTTCAGACAGATCACAGCCGAAATGTTTTGTGTCTCCATTGTTGATTTTTCAGTTTCTTAAATATTTAAGAGTTCTGCTGTCTTATATTTCTATTTTTAAAAGTATGTAATTTCCTCTCTGAAGTTTAGTTCTAAGTAGTCTTAACAAAATTTTAGTATAATATAATTGGACATAATACTTCAAGCAATAACTTGTTTGACGTAAAACTAATTAAATACATTCAGATTAAATTACTGAATTAAGTTATCAAATACACCCCAAGTCTCATACTTAATTTCATATATTTTGGAGTTACCACTTGAGCTAGAGCTCGTTGGTATTAATATATTTCCTCATTTTATTTTTATGAGACTGTGTATTCATATCTTTAATTACTGAAACTAAAGCTTATGACAAACCCTTCTGGCCGGCAAAATCTGGCCACCGATCAGCTAAATCAGCCTTTCATGCATATATAGGGGATTTATTGCTAAGGATCCTCCGAGTGAAAATAGGAGGGAGTCTAATTAAGTGGAGCTGAATTTGGCATTTTCAAACACCCCACCCCACCCCACCCCACCCCCAACACAACACACCAAAACAAATATCCGTGTCTATTCTTCCCTTTGTTGGTTGATAATCTTGTGGCTTGTGTGGGCCTTTTTATGAGACCCCAGATCACGTCTTCTACTCTTCCAAGATCAATTGGTTTCGACGTTATCTTCTTCTCCTCTTTTTCTTCAACGACATTTTGTGGACTGGATTTATGTAAAGTGCCATTCGAATCATGATATGCCTACGAAGTTGTTAAAGTGGAAAAATTTGTGGGCTGTAATAGGGTTCAACGTACTAAGCAAGAAACCCTATTTATCAAACATTCCCCAAACAAGTATAGAGCAATTCCAGGAATTCGTATCCAGGACCATCGTACCTATATATATTAACGACATTAACTGTCATTGGCCACCAAGATTGACATGCTGCCCGCTTATCCTTCTAGAAAGACAAAAGTTTGCCCGACATTAATATTCGCTTGACAGGGATCCAACCTTACCCATGACATGGCCTCTGTGGCTGCGTGTGTGTATATATATGTGTGTGTGTGTGTGTGTAGGAACTATCACCTCTTCAAACACCAAATTAATTTCTACAGCTATATCCACTGCGAAGAATAAAATTATGCCTGCCACAAATTACAAGTATTTAATTAGGTCCTCCAACTATCAAGCATTGTGACCCAAAACTGGCTTTGTCATTCGGTGGGTTATTCCGGCTAGAGATCGTCAAGACACATTCTAATGGCAACCTTCTAACAACGTTGGCGTTGCATCAGTGTTAAGAAATCATAAGGCAAATGGATGGGTGGGACTGCTAGAGAACTTTTAAATGGGAATTGAGTCAATTAGAGAAAATACTCCTACCGTCACAACCATAAACCTTAGATTTTATAGTAAACTGTAGATTACATCTTACAATTATGTGTCGTGTCACAAGTCCCACCCCAAACTAATTTTGTTGTCCAAACCCACCCCCTAGATTTAGAGTTAATTAGTTACTTGGCTACTGATTTTTAGAACCCTGATTTTAGACAATGACCTATAATCAACCATAATAAAGGACATTTTCTGAAAACTTATTACTCATAAGTCATAATCGACCATAAAAAAACTGATGAAGGAACTTATGATCTTACCCAGAGTGTTCATCAGAAATAAAAGAACCTCACCACACTTGGCGTTCTTTTAGTTTTTCGATTGAAAAGCTAAAATCCACATCAACGATGGGCCACGCTTACAATCCCAAAAGATCGCCAAAGGTTATTAACTTTTGTTATTTTTATGGTTTAAATTTAATTATTTACATTAAGTGAAGAACTAAGGTGGACGTTCTACTTTTTTTAATGGGAGAGAATGTAATTTTATGATATCTTTATTTGTTTTTATTTTTTTCGTGGAGTTTATACTATATATATATATATATATATATGTTATAAATACTATTATTCATAGGTTGGTTTTCATATAATTATTCGGAGTTGGAACTTTTATTTTGTATGTTTTTTTGATTTTATTTTTACCAAGCCTTTTTCTAGATTACTAAATGTTATATGTATTTATTTCATTTATATTTTCTTTTTGATTTTTAAGAGTTAGCCAATTTTATCAAATAAATATTAAGTGCGCATATTAGTATTTATGCATTGGTTGAGGGTTTTTTTTTTATTATTTTAAATAATTATATAGTAAAAATATAATAAATGTATAATATGTGTTATAGTATTTTATATTATATCTAAGTATAGGGATTTTTTTTTAAAGAAAATAAAAAAGAAAAAAAGGAATTATCATAATAGGCTTCACATAATCCAAATATTACATATTATATGACCCAATTGTAAACTCAATAAGAGGACCAAATCTTAGGACAAAATCATAGGATGAAAATTATACTTTTTATCTCTTTATATATAGTGCATGTTTGGTTTACTAGCTTTTGGGGTTTTTGAGTCTGAAACGCACAGCCAAAATATGTTCGGAAAATTAAAAGCTGCAATTGAAAATCAGCTTTTCAACGTTGTTTAAACTGAAACACACCACACCAAACACTTGGTGGTGCGAAATAACTTTTAAGCTTTTGAGACTTTTCATGTATTATTAATTATTAAAAATATCTTGTACTTTTAAAATATGCTATATTTCTTTTGTTTATCTTAATAGCTTAATAAAAATGTTAACACATCAATTTTAAAATATATATATTTTTAATAATAACAATTATACTAATATAAAATTACCTTAAAAATTAATAAAAATATGTTAAAAATAAGACTAATCCATACATTTGAGCCCAATAAGACTATCATGTATTTAACATAACTTTTAAAAGACATAAATAAATGTTCCTCTACTTAAATAAATATTATGTGAAATTAATATAGTTGTAATAATAATAATAATAAAATATTCATGTCAACTCAATGAAAAAAAACACCCTCATCAAGTTAAAATATCAATTTAGTAATAAATATTTTAATAATAAAAAAAAATATATCAACTCAACAAAATAACTAATATTTTGATCATTTTATTTCATTTCTACCACGACATCTATAATTTAAACCAAACAATAATTAGATCATATTTTTATCACCAATAAGTCACCGAATATGATTCTAAATTTTTACAAACAACTACAGTTGTGCTAACTACAACAACTAATACAGCTATAGCTGTACCATCTATAATAACTGTGAAAACGAACAAACTCATAGTAATAGATTGACAAATTTAATTTTTCCTTCGTAGAGACAGATGGTCTCATGTACATTAGATACTGCTATAATAATTTTTTTACCACCATAAATAAGAAATTTATGCCATAAATTAAATATTATTTATTTTAAATCAAAATTTTAGTTTTTACCATAAATAAGAATTCTATTCCAATTCAATATCTCTATCAAAAATATATACTATTAATTCCAATTCAAAATATCTACTATAAATTATATAGTGTTGATTACATTTCATATATTTATAAAATAAAATATTGCCTACTCTCATAATGATTAAAAATAATAATTTATTAACAAATATTTTAAAATGTATACAACTACACATAAGAAAAAATATTTGTTCAACTTTATATTACTAATCTATATTATAACTTGTTGTTTTAGAGAAATTTATACCAATTGCTTATGTGTGTGTGTGTGTGTGTGTATATATATATATAAGAGAAACATTAAATCATTCAAAACATTAACTAATACAACAATATGTGTAGAATAATTATTCATATCTTATTATGAACAACTATAAATAATTAAACCTATTTTTAAAAATTCAACAATAATAATTTTTTTATACAGGTCTTTTTTACATGTAAAATTAATTACTTAACCAGCTTATACTACTAATTTGTATATCATAATTTTATACCTTTGAAAATCCTAAGAAAAATTATTTATTATAATAAAGATTAATACTGCCAAAGAGGATAACATTAAAGATATATAAATAAAATATGTTTACTATCTTAATATGTTATGAAATATTGATTTAACCTATTATGTATGTAACAATTATTATAATTATTTTTTATTATTAAAAATAATAATTGTATTAAACCAAAAGACTCATTAAAAGAAGGTAAGCCACAAATCTAATATTTGTATTAGAATATATGACTTATTAAAATAAAAAAATAATTAACAATTTTAAAAATCAATCCATGTCTCACATGGATTCTTATGCTAATTTTTATTAATAATAATTAAAAAAAAAAAATTCTCCCATTCTTATACTTCCTAGAGGGTTGTTTGTTTCTATTAAGTGATAAGATCTGATTGCGGAATAAATGTCTGAATTTACAAGAGATAATCTTAAATACTGAATGCTAAATTATTAAGATAGTCTGATAGTTGTACATGTAAAATCATCTGAATGCACAAATCTCTCAATTTTAACCCTCTCAGTGTCTAAAAATAAGATTATTATTATAAATAAGAGCCAAGAATAATGGCCTACGGATTTTCTTAATATGCTTAACAAAATTTTAATAATAAGAAAAATCAAAACAAATATGTAATTCACTAACATAAAAAATATATATAATATTGCAGAAATAATTTTCCCCGAAAAATTTGTATTAATAACTTATGAGACTTTAAAAAAAATTATATTATAAAAATATGGTGAACATAAATAAAAGAAATTTTGCTGAATCGGTAAGATGCTTCATACACAAATAAGAAGCCCAAGTCAAATGGGCTTTTAACCGTATGTCTAGTGGAAAAAGATTTTACCCAAATAAGATACCAACGAGATCCAACAAACATAACCCAGGTTTTTTTCCTTGTTGCCTCTCTTTATACTCCCCTTTAGAGTCGTAACACCTACTAGCGTCTATTCCCTTCGATCTTCTTTGACTTTTTCCCTTGTTCGGAGAACATGGATCAACACATGGACAACAATTCCGACTTTTATGAGTCGGATGACCAAAACTCCGACTTGGAATTTATGGATGAATCACCATAAAATTCCCAGACAATAAAGAAGTATAGGGTTTTGAAACAAGAAGACATACAACAGAAACAAGACAAGGATATTGCCCTACTTTCTAGTGCTTTCTCTCTTTGCCGAGAGCTGCTGCATGCCTGCTGCTCCACAATTACAGGTGTCACGTTCTGGACGCGCAGGACGCATGGTTTAACGACGAAGATGGAGTTCGAAAAGCCGTCTGCTTATTGAAGAAGCCAGCAGTCGAATTCCCGGAGGATATGAAACAGGTTCGTTCTCCAAAACTTATGTTCACGAAATTAGGTTAAAAAGTTGTATCGCTTTTTGCGGCCACCTTATTGTAGCAAACAGGTTTGGGGGATTTGTTCCCAAACTGACCCTTTACTTGTTATCTGTGTTTCTCATGGAAAGTTTGCTCAAAATATCGACCTTAGTTATGATCTGATCGGGAAATCACAGAATATAATATTAATATAATTAATATTATATTATAATATTTATAATACTTTTCGTATTTATAATATTAATATTTATGAGATAATTAATATTATAGTACTTATGGTATTAATATTAATTAGTATCCATGTTACGTGGCCCGTAGTTATCCTAAAATTTGGTTCACAAATTAAATATGTTTTGTACTCAATAATTTTTAAATCATATTAATATAATTTTGCTTTAATATTATTTTAATACATATATTATTTTTATATTATGCTTGTTGTTTATATTTTTATATAAATTATGGTGTTTTTCCACTTTTCTCGTAATTCATGTCCATTTGAAATTACCCCCATCAAATCTGTACAACGTGTTTTAAAATTCAAAGTGAAGCGCAAACTACTTTACTGAAGTATGCAAATTGACCCTTACGTGTTTAGACTCCGATCCTCTCATGGGCTTCATCCATTATGATAACAGAATACTAATTCGAGTTTTAAGATAAAGAAAAAACTTAGTAAAAATATTATTGTGCTAATTTTTAGATTCGTAAAAACAAAAACCAACGTAAAAGTAGCTAGGGCCTTTCCACTGGGTAAACATGTTTTTTTTTTTTGGTTATTATTTTATTTTATTTTCAATTGTTCAGGGTCACATATTGTAGGTCTTAGATTCAAGTTCGAATCCTTTCTAGAATGAATCGAAATTTTCAGTTTAACAAAATTGTTTCTAGGTCACATATTGTTTAATTAATTAATTAAATTAATTAATTAATTAATTATTTCTTTATTTTTAAATTTTTTTACTTAAGCTTCAACCGAGCTCTTTTTTAACGAACCTTTAATACTATTGCATATATATTATCAATAACAATTGTCTTTATTATTGAACAGGTTTGTAGAATTTGTTTCGAAACTTATATTCCGGAAATCAGATTAAGAAGTTGTGTTGGTTTTTGTGGCCATCCTTATTGTACTACTTGTTTGGCGGAAGGTGTTAGCGCAGCTATCAATGACGGCCCGCACTGCTTGTTTCTATTGTGTCCGGAGCCGTCTTGTGGCGCGGCTATCGGTGAAGATATGGTTAATTTGTTGGTGTCGAATGTGATAGAAAGAAATATCTTAGCTATCTCGTTAGGTCATATGTTAAAGCAAATAAAACGACTAAATGGTGTCCTGCCCCAGATTGTGATTGTGCTATTGAGTATGAAATTGAGGGTGATAACTACGATGTTTTTTGTGATTGTTCGTGTGGTTTTTGTTGGAATTGTGGCGAGGATGCTCATAGTCCGGTGGCCTGCGAGACTGTGGCCACTTGGATATTGAAGAATACGTCGGAATCTGAGAATGTAACTTGGTTGTTTGCAAATACAAAGAGTTGTCCCAATTGTAAGGTTCCAATTGAGAAAAACCACGGTGGTATGCAAATGACGTGCAGGCCGCCTGCAACTACCAGTTTTGCTGGCTATGCCTTGGCTCATGGGAACCACATGGTGAGGACACTGGTGGTTTTTACTGGTGTAATAAATACGAGAAAAATCCTGAAGCAGAAGAAGAAGAGAGAGACAAAGAGATGGCCAGGAATGCTTTGAAGAGATACAGTCATTATTATGAAAGGTGGGTTGCTCATCACAATTCAAGGGCCAAAGCACAAGCGGATTCACTTGAGATGAAATCTTTTTACCTTGAGAAAAATCCCCAAGATGGACTGGAATTTCTTACAAAAGCATGGTTGCAGATAATTGAATGTAGGCGAGTATTAAAATGGACATACGCATATGGATATTACTTGCCGGAGGGTGAAATTACCAAGAAAAAGTTGTTTGAGTTCTTGCAAGGGCAGGCTGAGAATGTTTTAGAAAGGCTTCATAAATGCACAGAGAATGAGCTAGTTAAATACTTGAGGGAGTATGGTACTGGTAAATATGATTTTAATGGTTTACGTGCCAAGCTAATCAGTCTGACTAGGGCAACTCGAAATTTCTTTGGAAATTTGGTTAAAGCACTAGAGAATGGTCTTTCGGATGTACAAAGACAGCAAAGCATATTAGCTGCAGCATCAGGGTGTAGCAGAAGCTTTGGTGATTCGGATTATTGGGCATACAATTTATGTACTTATGTGAATGGCGCAAACGTGACGAGTTGCCAGACATGTGGTATAAATGATAGCTCTGGTGATTCGGATTATTGGGCATGCAGTTTTTGTACTTATTTGAATGAAAGGGACGTGACCCGTTGCCAGATATGTGGTGCAAATCATCGGCAGAAGCAGCAGAGGCTGAGAACATTCGGAACAAACTATAAATTTGGAACAAACTATTTTGAAGGGAGTAGCAGAAGCATTGATTATCCCGATTATTGGGTATGCGACGTGTGTACTTCTGTGAATGCAGGGTACGTACTCAGTTGCCATAGGTGTGATGATTGGCAGAGCAGAGACGGAACAACCAATGGACCAAGTGAGTAAATACTTATTTACATCTTTTTATTTAGTTATTTATTTATTTATTTTGGTAGAGAGTTTTCATTTTTCCTATTTTAAAAACATCTCAATTTTTAGAATTAAAACTCGAAGCAATTGACGAAATTTCAAAAGCAGAAGCAATTCGAACAAACCAATATTGGCAGAGCCCAGGTGCACCAACCTGTGGACCAAGCTTAAAACTCGAAGCAATCAAAGAAATTTCAGAAGCGAGTAGTAGCAGAAGCATTGGTGGTGACGCAGAAGATTCTTGGGAATGCAAGTTGTGTAACAAATTGTGTGAAGGGCAGCAGAACAGATGTTCCGGGTGTGGTAATTAACGTTGGTTGTCTATGTTAGTTGGGCTAAAAAGTATTTTTGACCTCTTATTTTTACTACTTTTAGACAATGAACTATGATAAAAAAAAATTTCAAATCGAACCTCAATATTCATATATTTTAAAAAATTGAATCTTCCGACGAGCTAAAATTCAATTTTCGCCGAAAAGTTCAAAATTTTCGCCGGAGGAAAGACAAAAAGGGCATTTAAACAGAGTTAAAGAACGAATTTTTTCATGAGATGAATCAGATTAAGTATTCGTTTAGTACAAAATTACCATTGTGCCCTCAAAAGACAAATATGCCTCTCAAAAAATTCACACTGCCGGAAAATTTTGAACTTTCCGACGAAAATTGGATTTTAGCTCATCAGAAGTTTCAATTTCGAAAAATTTATAAACATTGAAGTTCGATTTAAAAGTCTTTAAGTCATGATTCAACGTATAAAAGTGATAAAACACAAGATCAAAAATATTTTTTAACTTGTTAGTTGCTCCTGGATTTCTTAAGCCTTTTTTGATTTAGAAGGGGAGTTTTGTTGAAACGTTTAGCATGGAAGATCTTTAATATGCGTTTTGGAGTTTTATGGAAGTTGTAGCTTTGATTTCAGAAGTTGATTAGTGCTACTTATCCGTATCTTCTTTTTTATTAATTTGTTGTTCTATCTTTTGCTTGTGAGTGATATTTCATGTTTTTGAGCCAGAATGTCTACTTTAATTTAATGTTTCTGTGGGTTTCATGATATATTCACATGTGAGATTTGTCCTTCATTTTCAGGTTTATTATACACGCCGCCGAAAAAGCTAGGGCCTTTCTTTATTTTCACTTAAAACTTGTAAATGTTAGGGTCTTGCAATGGGTGAAAACTAATGTTCTACACCTAACTCTGGGGCGTCCGACTACGTACTCGATCTAGTATTTATGGGCAATGTACTAACGATTTTTGAATAATCTTTAAAGAAGTCGAGTATGAGATCGATTAACTTACAAGTAAACAATTCAGGCGCTAGAACTTTATTCTATTGAGTAAATTCGCTTAGTAAATTTTAACACACAATCTTTTTCCTGTACGATCAGTTGCCTTTTGACTTCTTTTATTTAAAAATTTTATTTTTGGCAAATGGAATTTAAATGATTGTGTGTAGTATTTTTAATTTGGCTAGAGTGGATACACAAATACATTTTATAGTTGCATATCTATATTACAAAGAGGAGAACCATTAAATGATTAATTTGGATGAAGCCTTAAAGTTTTATTTGGTCCCTGTAGAAGTAAAAATAATGTTTTAGTAATTCACTCTTAACTAAGTTTTATTTCTTATTTATTTATAATTATTTTATGTGTGACACATGCAACATTTGTATGCCTTTAAGACTAGTGGTTATAATTCTCAGCCTACTTTTTAAAAAATGTGTATTTTTCATGATTCTAAAGTTGTGAAGTTTACCACAAATACTAAATTATGACATTTAATATCTAACCGAGGTAGTATGTTGTAGCCACAATCTGAATATGAGCAGGAAAAGTAAATCTAACAAATTTTCAGGAATGAGGTACTTTGGTAGTTCTAAGATAGAAATTGACTGGTTTAGTTTCAATAGAAGTTTTTTATCTAAGATAGAAATTGACTGGTTTAGTTTCAATAGAAGTTTTTTATGTTAATAATCTTGTATGTAAAACCTTTTATGTTATCGTAGATAAAATATTTAATTTTATGTAATTAATCTTGTAATAGTCGGTTTTGATGCTATCTAAAATTAAACTGGAAATTAATTTAATTTTCATAATTTTAACAAATTAATATGTTCTCCTACTCCTACATTTAGTTACTAGCTAGGGTTCCCAGTTGCCCCTATATACTAATTTCCCTTTCAACTCATCAACTGTGCCGTCGTACTTTTTGTGCGCCTCTTTTCTTCTTTCCGATCTTCTGCTGAGGTATTCTTTTTTCTTCTTAGTTTGTTACTTTTAATTTCAAATCAGTTTATTATCTGTACATGTATGTCTTGTTTTGACATATAAAATATACATTATGGATCCCTATTCGGACAACGATTTCGATCCTCATGATTCCTGTAATGGTGAATCCGATGCCGATGATGCTGTTTCCGGTGACACCAACGGTGAGTCGGATGACCAAGTACCCGACTCCGATGATGACCAATCAAGTAAAAATACCCGTTGCAAAAAAGGGTATAGGATCTGGAAAGAAGAAGACATCAAACAGAAACAAGAGACTGATATTGCCATACTTTCTTCGACTCTTTCTTTACCAAGAGTTTCTGCATGCATGCTTCTCCACTATTACAAGTGGAACATTGACGACGCGCAGGAGGCATGGTTTAACGATGAAGACAAAGTTCGAAAAGCCGTTGGATTATTGGAAAAGCCACTTGTTGAAATCCCTACCGACAAAGATCAGGTTTGTGGGATTTGTTTAGAAATCTATTTACCCGCGATTAGGTTAAAAAGCCGTGTTAATTTTTGTGGGCACTATTATTGTACTTTGTGTTTGGGGACTTATTTTAGCACGGCTATCAATGATGAGCTGGGCTGCCTGTCGCTCAGGTGCCCGACCCCATCTTGTGGCGCGGCTATTGGTGAAGAAATGGTTAATTTGTTGGTGTTGGAGGAGGATAGGAAGAAGTATGGTCGTTATCTCTTTAGGTCATGTATTGAAGAAAATGTTAAGACTAAATGGTGCCCTGCCCCGAATTGTGATTATGCCGTTGAATATGAAGTTGGGAGTGAGAGTTACGATGTTTATTGTGATTGTTCGTGTGGTTTTTGGCTCATAGTCCGGTGGACTGTGAAACTGTGGCTAAGTGGATATTGAAGAATATCTCGGAGTCTGAAAGTGTGACTTGGTTGCTTGCAAATTCAAAGCCCTGTCCCAAATGTAAGGTTGCAATTGAAAAAAACCGTGGATGTATGCACATGACTTGCAAGAAACCCTGCCGATATGAGTTTTGCTGGCTATGCCTTGGCCCCTGGAAGGAACATAATGGGAATACCGGTGGAGTTCATGCCTGTAATAAATATCAAAAGAGCAAAAAATTGTCAAAAGAAGAGAAAACTAGAGAGATGGCGAAGCAATGTTTGGAGAGATATATACTCACTATTACGAAAGATGGGCTGCGAATGACAGATCAAGAGGCAAAGCCAAAAAAGATTTACTTGCCGTAAAAATTGGTCGTCTCCAAAAACTTGAGGAAAAACTCGAAGGATCATCAAACAGGTTGGAATTCGTTAAAAAAGCCTGGCTGCAGATAATCGGATGTAGGAGTGTGTTAAAATGGACATACGCCTATGGATATTACTTGCCAGAGCATGAAATTTTCAAGAAACAAATGTTCGAGTTCTTGCAAGAGAAGGCCGAGGCTGCTTTAGAAAGGCTTCATGAATACGCTGAGATTGAGCTACGAAAATTCATCGAGAAAGTCAATGACGAAGACAAGGAGTTTGATAAAGACGAGTTTATTGTAAGTTATCGTATGCAGCTGACTGATTTGACTCATATAACTAGAAATTACTTTGGGAACTTGGTTAGGGCACTAGAGAATGGTTTATCCGATGTAGCTTCCAGTAAAGCTAGCGATTGAACAAACTAGGAAAGTCAGCAATCGAGAGTTGCCTTATTCGGTCATGGAGAGTTGCCTTGTGCTAATATTTTTAGTCATATTACCCCGTATTGATTGTCGTACCAAGATCTTGCAATGGTACATTTGATGCACAACTTGTTGTAGATCGCACAATGCAGAAAGTACACTACTATTAAAATAACAGTGGTAAGGTGTCTTCCTTTTGATTATTTAATAGTATTTGGCAGCCTAAATGGACAATAGCTCAATACATTTTTTCAATTATTAATATTATGCAATTTATACATGATTTCTTATTTGTTGTTATGCAACAATTTTTTTCTTTTCGGGTTTTCGGAGCTCCATTTTGTGTTTAGAATTTTGATACGGTGGTTCAAAGGGAATTCTAGCTTTATATTTAAGCCTTGTTTTATTAGTATTCTCATCTTTAACTATGTATATTGGGATATGTGCGCGTATCATTTATTGTATATTATAAGGTCTTACACTTATTATCAAACCTCTAAAATTTAGGATTTTAAGTAGATGTTTAGTGGATTAGTAGTTTGATTATTCATAAACAGACTGCCAAACATATCTCTAATGAATTTTATAGGCTCAAGAGTTGAAGCCTGCAATTTGATATTCTAATACGTATTTTCCTTTTTGAAGTTGGGATATGAAGAAAATGTCATAGACGGTATTTGAATTTGCTGTCCAAATCCTTCATGGTGTTCCTAGGGAACAAAAATAAAATTAAAAAAAAAAATCCTCCACGGCGTGAAATTGGATAGCAAGTGTGATTGGGTATGATTGGCTGTTGGTGTCTTTTATGAAGTGGAGATGTAATTCTCTCATGAGTCCAAGGCTTGGATTTTTGTGAGATGGTTAATAAAATGTCTTTGCGGTTTGAATCAAAATTAAAATGGAAAGTAATATGCCCTTCAACTGGCGGCTCTTGACAGTATCCCAGAGCATTTAGCCTACGCTTGTTTTCAATTTTACACGGAGTTATGGAAAAATGAACTATTTTATACTTCTTTTATTCTAATGTTAAATATATTTATCTTTTTTGGTTCAATTTAAAATTAAAATTACATTTATATTTTAACATATTTTAACATAATAAAAGATTATGAAGTTCTTATTTTATAAGAAAATAAGGTTGTCTGTGTTGTGAGTAAAGCCTGGCTAGAGAGGGTTTTTTGATACATATGGGCACAGAGTTGAGCTAGACGTGTAGGTGAGTGTAAAAATGAACTATTCATATCTATCTGGCCTAAGCAGCAGGTTTTGCGTTCGTGGCTTGGGTGACCCATACGGGAATTCCAAGGAAGGACAATCTTGTAATAGAGAGAGATTGGGGATTTGACACATTTAGATAAATAAATTTTGTATGTATGTATGTATGTATGTATGTATGTATGTATGAACATATATACCCGAACACAAACGTTAAAAGTTCTACAAGATTCTAAATGCTAGTACCATCTCGGAATTCAGTTATATTTAGAGCCACTAACTAAATTCTACTACCCTTTCCTACCAAAAAATGGAATAAACCGAAACCCAAGTATATCACTAGAACTTTATCACATGGCCATGAAGTGAAAAATGCTAAGAAACAGGAGATAATAACCGAACGAAATCAATTAGAGTACTTCAGTTACAAGGCACACTAACTAAGCTAATCAATCAATCAATAATCAATCCCAACTGAGTCAGAAACTAAGTAAGCATATGATCAACAAGAGATGTGCAGATACATACATGCCCCAAACCGTGACCATCTAAAGAGTTCTTTTATCACAAGGCTACATTTTTCAGTTGTCATCATGGAGAAATGATTTGGTTTTTGATCCTGCTTGAACGCCGAACCGGGGTCACTATTTCGTCCTCTCCAGAAGCCTATAACAACAAAAAATCGAAAGGGGTCAAAATTTAAGGGACATATTTATTTATTGCGAAATAGGGGCAATTTAAAAAAAAAAAAAGCCTAAAAACTTACATGTCTTATGGGAATCCTCTCATACGTGGTGAAGCTTCCATAAGAAGGCAAACCCATTGAATACCCTGATGAAGACGCCAATGACTCTCGCTTAGGGTTATTATTCCTTGGCTTCCTCTCTTGACTCTGAGCTTTATCTGTTCCCCTAAAAGCTCCTTCCTTGCTTGAGCTTTTCTGAAAGCTGCTCATTTCAGATGGACACGAGTCTCCAACCACATCGAATTCTGTTGGCCAATTTTGTGAAAAGCACTTTTCCTGATATATATGCTCGCCTGAAATTGTGCTGGGGTTTATCTTCTTAGGCAGCACAGGATCAAGATGAACCATATCATTAGGAGTAGTAGTGGTATTTTTCACTTGCTTCATATTGGTGAAAATTATAGCTGCCACTATAGCAAGAACAAATAAAGAGATCCCCAGTACAATAAAGGCGGACAATTTATCATTAATCACATAAGTTGGAGAATCCACAGGATTTCCATCTGCAACACTTGACTCAAATTCAGCAAATGAACGGACATCAGTATCAACCGGGAATTCTATAGTTTTGACCAGATCAGGCTTGAAATCACAACACTTTATTATTTCTGGTCCAATTTCAGGAGCCTGTGAAGTCGAAACCAATTGATCTTCAAACTCTATGTTACTTTCTTTGTCCGCTATCTCTAATGAACTCTCAAAATCATAAATTTCAACTTGGATTTTCGGTTTCACCTCTTCAATTTCAAAGCTACCTTGTTCCAGCTCCCCGTCATCTTGCTCATCAGCGAAAACCTGAGATTTGATCAGTTTTTCCAACAGCCCCGTTTCAGCTTCTGCATATTCAACAGATTCAGAATCATCCTCTTCATAATCTTCTTCCATTTTCTCAGTTTGAAGATTATCCTCAAAGTACCCACCCACCAAGGAATGTTCTTCTAAAGCAGTGAGGTTAAAAAATTGTAAAGTACCCAAATTATCTACTTCACCAAGATGGGGAATCAGCTCAGAGAGGTAAAAAATAGTTTCGGAGGACCATTTCAGGATTTTTCCAGCAACCCCATCAAAATATTCTTTTGCAAATATTACAACTTCAGTGCCATAAAGATTATAAAAACCTGAATCTTTGAACATAGGTGAATCAGCAATCGGAATATCAGTAACCTTAATTGAAACACAAGCAATCAAGAGTACCAAAAGCAGAGAAATGCACTTCGAACTCATAAAGAACCATGCTTTAGATGCTCTATTGGCTTCAAAAGTTTGTTCTGGAGAGCGGGTGCTAATTGGAGAACTAATGGGAATTGATTCAGAAACTACAGGCTCTTCGCTTGATTCTTTCTGTGAATCTTGGAACTGGGTTTCATCAGTGACATCAGTGTCTGAAAATTTCTCAAACAAAACAAACCTTTCCTCGAGCCCCTTGACTTCATCAAAATCAAGCTCTTTTTCTTTGTTTAAGAAACCTTCAATTCGTGGGTTAGGTTTATAGTGAAGAAACTGAGGCCGTGGTGAAAGGTAATTAGTCTTAGGATCATAAGGTGGGAAAGACGGGTCAGCATCAAGTGGGGCTACCAGTGGCGAAGAATAGGTCTTATTTTGAAAACTTGAGTCGATATTGACGCAATCAGAATTCATAGTTATGGGGGATGAATATTCTGATTCATGGTGGGAAATTAAGGTATGAGAAAATGTATCGCCTTTTGAAGCTTTAGGAATCAAAGGAAATTCAGATAATGCTCTAACAGGAGATATGGGGGTTGAACAAAGGCTATTCTTGGTAATTGACTCAACATTGACACATTCAGAATTCATAATTGTCTTTGAAGAAGATTCTGAATCATTAGGTGAATTTAAAGGTAACTGAGGATATGTATCTCCAAGAATAACAAAATCAGATTTCGGAGTTATCTCTGATAAAGAATCAGGTTCATTATGGATTAAAGGTACCTCTGTAAATGTAACTCGTTTTGAAGCTTTTCGAACCGAAGGAACTTCAAGAACCACCTCTTTTCTGTCGAAACCAGCAAAATTAGAGTCATGTGAACCTTCAGTTTTGTTCTGATTGAAACCCTTTTCTGACTTTGAATCAACATCTTCTACAGAAGCTTCTTTAACATCAGAGAATGAAATCGAAGTCCGAATCATTTCATTCCTCTCGCCTAATATTTTCTTTCTTGGTGATGGAGTGAACTTGGAAACAGCAGAAATTGTTGGGGACATGAAATTCTTGCTACCCTTTGATGGTGATTTAAATTTCACCCCTTTAGGATCGGGATCTTTCTCATTCTCTTTCTCTTCAAAACCCCTTGAAGCAGCTTCTTTCCCCAAAGTATGTTTTCTTCCAAAATCTGAAGTTCATATACCAATTGAAAGTAAAATCAAAACCCACCAACAATATCTAAAGAAAACTCAAATCATCTACTAACATAAATAAACCCATTTCAACTATAAATCTGTAATATATGAACTTTACAGAAAACCCAAATTATTGACAACATAAATCAACCAATTTCAAGAATAAATACGAAATAAAGATGGTATGTATAATACAATACCTGCAGGGCTGTTGGCAGGGGTACTGGGGTTGAAACTTCTGGGGTTTGTAACAATTGAGGGTCTGGCAAACGGATTGCCAGTAAAACTCCTTCTGATAGTGGAATTGCTTTCTGAAGTTCTCAAATTAGGGTTTGTTGTTGGTCGTGATGGAAGTGGAGAAGGAGATCTCTTTGAAGAAGATACTGCCATTTGATGAATTGAATTTTACTTCTACAGACACAGAGAGATGGAGGTGTGAAGTAAGAAAGGAAGGCTGAGTTATGTGGAGATATATTGGAATTGAAAGCTTTTCGATTGTGTGATTGATTCTTGCGTAACGGCTAGTTTCAAAAAGGGAGAAATTTAAAGTGTCGTTATTTGACCGTTCCGGTAAAGTAATTAAATAGAAGTGTGGTAGAGCCGTTATTTTATTTTCTCCTTTCTTTTACACCTCTTATATAACTCCTTTTAATTTATTTGTCCTTTATTTTTGTAATAAACTAGTTTAGTACATGAATTTTGGACTTGCATATCAATATTATATATTATATATTACAAATAATGGATTTGTATATCAATATACTGAGTTACATGGTCTCAAAATGATTTAACGAGTTAATAAAAAAAACTCAATTAACTCATGTTATGACTCGATAAGTGAATTAAAATAAACTTAGCGTTTATCTATTTATATTATATATTGATGCTGGACTAGCATATAAAAGTCTAAGGTGGATGTTCTCAAAATAACTCCATGAGTGAGCAAAAAGATTCAGTTGAATTATAATAATAGACTCGATAAGTGAATAAAAAAAAAATTGTGTTTGTCTCAATAAGTAAAGAAATATTTGTATTTGTCAATTTATAATAACATTGGACTTGCATATCAAATGTATGAGCTAAATTGTCTTAGAATGGTTCGATGAGTGAGCGAAAAAACTCAATTGAGTCATTGAAATGAACTCGATAAATAAACCAAAAATAACTTATGTTTTCTACTTATATAATATATTAATTTCACATCTATGTAAATTATAACATGTTGTAACGTTGAAATCAATTTGACACTTTAGCATGAAAATTGATATGCATTTGATATTAAATATACAATCAAATAAATATATCTTAAATAAATCAGATAATTTTGAATATTAGAGTTGAAGTCAAAAGCAGACTTTAAAAAAAAATAAAAATGGAGACAGTAAGATAATTTTGTGGGGCAAGGACGATTTATCATATTGTATTTTTTAGAATATATTTTAAACAAAACGATATCGTTTTGATAACTTTATTTTTTATTTTTTCAGTAAAATGACGTCATTTTGTTTTATAATATAATATGATTTTTACTATAATGTATATGAATACATCATAGTGTATCTATATTTTCCTATATTGTTTTACTATTAATCTTTTTATTATAATTTAATATTTTTATTATTTATTTTTCTAATTCGAGATTATCATGGTATTTGTTTTTTGTTCTCTATTTTTACAGAAAGAGCGAAAAAACAATAAACTCACACCTCACTTGCTCCCAGTCTTGATATTCGTATCTTACTAGTTTTAAACATGTGCTTTGCATACGATAAAATTTTTGTTTAAAATTATTTTAAGAATACAATTTAAATTAAAAAAATAAATAAACAATGAGTATTAAACTTTTGCGAACATAATATATACTTTAAAATACTTGTTTACTTTAAGAAAGCCCAAATTTTATTTGTGCTTTGATTGATATTATACGAAGGCCAAACAATTTAAGCAATGAAAGAGTAATTTATTTCAAGTTTTACGCTACTTTTGGAGGAAATGATTAAATATAAAATGGGATGAATAGAAACAGAAACTTGATATGCATATTTATAAAACTATCTTATAACCTCCAATTACAATATAATAACTTCCAACTAACATAAGAAAGTAACCTGCATAGAGAAGAAAATATAAGATAGTTTCATAAATATGCATATCAAGTTTCTGTTTCATAATTAGAAAGACAAAGTTGTTGTATAATCTCATTTTAATGATTTCATAATATTAAACTACTTTACACTAATAAATTTACTATTTAAAATTTAAAAGTTAGTTTGAGATAAGTATTATGCAATTATAAGTTTCGAAAAAGATGTTTTTTGAGTTTTTGTAAGTAGAAGTTTAGATAATTTAGAAGGTAATTTAA
>JAUMHB010027752.1:0-15460 GCA_032359685.1 Pittosporum tobira | reverse complement strand
ATTTTAATATTAATTTATATTATGTGAGAATTTTTAAAATAATATTCAAAAAAAACGAACATGAAAGTTTTAAATATATTTTTAATAAGTTTATTTAAAAACAATTTATAACTTAAATCAAGTTAATTTATTTAATAAATTCATATATAGTGTTGGTTTTACATTTTTTTAAAATAATTTATTTTAAAAAGTAATATTAGATATAATTACAGAATAAATTTAATCATTTGTCATAGTTAGTGGTGATAATTTAAATATAAAATAAATATTTCTGAAATTAGTTGATAACCAATAAAATGCTAAAAGAAAAAGAGAAAAATATAGATACAATGTAATTTACTCTCTCAATCCCAAAGAATGAGATTGGATAGTCTTTTTTTGTCCCAAAATAAATAATGTAGACGCATATATCAATAAAAAATGTGATGTATGTTTTAAAAAAAAAGAATTTTATGAGAATACTCAATTTTTTTGTGGTTCAAAATTTTTCTCTCTCATCAAAAGTGACTTTTCTTAATTTGTGAATTTTAAATATTTTACTAATTCTTCTAGGGATGAAAGGAGTATGATGCATGATATATCATAATATAAATATATTAAAAACATATATCAAAACAATGTCATTTGGCAAACTAAAAAAAATAAAATAAACAAAATAATATGATTTTATTAAAAACTAACTCGAACGTTTGACATTGCCTGAACTAAATACAAATTTTTAAAAATAATTTTCAATAATGAAATATGTACTTGTCTTAAATATATTTTTAAATATATTTTAGAATGTGCAACTGACTAAATCATTAATTTTTTATTTCATTTTTACTTTACATATAAACATTATAGTTTTTTTTTTTTTTGGAAAATATATTTTATAGTTATGAAATCACTTCGTGAATCTAAAATAATTTATTTATTTGTTATTAATTTGAAATAATCAGGCTAGATATAATTTTTCTCTTAATGGGAATAATATTTTGTCTTTTTGTGTTCTACAAATATATGACATTTATATATTACATAAAAGACATGCTTGCATATGTCGACAAAATTCAACCCCGAAAGATATCATATTATGCATGACATCACCACTTTCATTTCCATCCAACATTAAAGAGAATTGCAAAAACAGATCTTATAAATGTTTGCATATCAATTAGTTCATATACTCAATTTTGTTAAATCACGACTAATCCATTTCAGTACCATAAGTAATAAATAGGCTAGAAAAAAAAATCACAATTACGAAGTGAAACAAAGAATCTAATTGCTTTATAAACGGAAGAAAAGGAGCCAAATTAGAATCAAGTATTTACTATTATACATATATGTATGCATTAAAACATATTTTGAACTAATTCAGAGTTCTTCATAGCTTATAAATGCATATATATTTAGATTGGAATTGCCAAAAGATGTAGGAAAACAACAATTTTAGCTATAAGATTTATATATATAGAGTGAAAAATCATAGTACTTTACCTACTGGAGTCATCACTGGAGCCTAACCTACGATGTGACGCCCCAGTTCTGTACACCCAATGAACAGGTCGTAAAAAATACATTTCCTTATTCCCGCTTATTTATTACATTCACGATACAAATTTCAAAAATATTTATTATAAAATTTAAATCCGACAGCTCACTCCAAAATTCCTTTCACCTCGGGCTAAACAAATTCTCAGTACTATCTTGACGTCTCGCTCATTCTATTAATTAACTGCAAAAACCTTTCAACATAGCAAAAATGAGCAACTAATGCTTAGCAAGTACATTTTTTCTAAATATATATAAATTCAAAACAAATTCTTTTCAAAATATTTTCCATGCATTCACAACAAAAAGAAGAGAAGAAGAAAAAAGTAAATGATAAGGAATGAGAAACTGTAAATTACAATAAGTATAATATTTTCAGTAATTCAAGTGACAAAATTATTTTCAGTAATTCAAGTGACAAAATTAAAAATAGAAGTTAAGCACCTTAGGTAAGAATATAAACTCTAGAAAGCAAATACTTCAGATCTAGAGTATAATAACAGAATGTGCAATTTATACACATTTAAATTCTACTCTCTTCGTGTCGTAAGTTATTCTAATGTCTCTTGTGTTTCAAAAAGGTCATACTCATACAGGAAGGTTGCATTAGATAAGCCATTCTACTCTCTGGCATTTTCTACTAGTTCATATTCATATAGTAGATCAGTTGCATTAGATATCTGAAAAATACTCAAAAGTCTAGTCTTGAGTAGTTTAGAATACAGCCTAGACAAGGAAGATATGTACAAGCCAATACCTTTCAATTTCTTTATACAAACATACTACATGCTTATAATGGATATACTTCTAAAAGATTTTGCTGAATCAGGGTAATCAACTACAGTTGTTTTTCACTTTGTCTTCTTATTTTGTTTCTATTATTATTTTTTTCTTGGTTAGAGGGGCGCTCACCGCGGGCGCGCGCCTGTAACTTCCTTCCCAATATCCAGATTCCAGAAACAGAATATGCAGTTCTGCTATGAGAGTTTTTTTTTTTAAATCCCTTTTGATAATTAAATATCCAATAAGTATGCAGTTTTGCTCGGAGAGTTAATTTTGGGCTTGGGATGCCTCATTTTATAGTGTGTACATTTTAGAAGAAGCTTATGCCATTTCTTTTTATTCCAAGCATTTTCAGATAGTTCAAACCAGAGTACAAACCTTGTTGAGATACCTCATACAATTCCTTGAAGGTGTATACAAGCTGTCAGAATTGCCAGAGACTAGTCTAATTTGAAATGAAAAGTGATTACACTACATAAAATCGTAAAAGTGCAGAACAGCCAGCCTAACAGTAAAGTTAGCTCCCTATGTAAAGGACTATAAAACAACAAATTCAAAAATGTGCCCTTGGAAGGACTCAATAAGAGACAAAGGCTAACAAAAATACCCATGTATTTCTACTGCAAATATATTTGAATTTATCAAACACCTAGACTTTAGAACATCAACATAGTGGGGAAATTTAGAGCTAGTAATGGGCAGCACACGGGGCTAACTCATCATCCAAAATTTCCCTCCAAGATCTGCCTGTTGAGTTTCTTAAGCCCCACATGAGTCTCACCACATCTGGCCGTTGATTCAGGATTCCAAAATGTTGCAATATAAAAATTGTAAATTGTGAGAAAATGCATCCAAGGCTTCATAAGAGGACTTGTAAAGTAGATAGAAAAAGATAGATATCCTCCATGGTACTTTGACAGTTTGTTAAAGAACACATTTGACTACTGCTACAATTGGTTTACAAGTCACATCCTCAGCATGACTTGAACCTTGAATCATTTTAGCATTTCCCAGTTGGTCCAACCTCCTACCTTTCCATATTGACAGCACAAGTTGCTGCAATTTCTTCTATGTACACGCCTTAGATATTCTCTATAATGGTGGCTTTTGGTTCAACATTGAGCTCCTCTCAGCATTGCAGCTGTTTTTAGACTTCAACGTCTTCCGGAAGAACCAATAGAATGGACCAAGATGATTGTGATCCTCAACAAAATTTAAGACAGAACACAAAGGAATAGAAAATTAGAGTTGACGCCTTGAGGGAGAGAGAATGGGGCAGAAAAAGGTTCAAACTTTAGGAAACATAAGAGAGGGGTCAAATGTTCGTAAATTCTGGGGCAAACAAGGAGTAAAATTTCAAACTTTTTTTAACAATTATAGTCAATCTGTAATCTAGAACAAGATACTGACACTTCCACATTCATAGCTTACATAAAGAACGCATTTTTCCCCTTTTTTTTATGAATCACGCCTAAACCCCAACACGTATTGCTGCTTCCAAAACACAGAAACTCCAAAAAAAAAATCAAACGACATACACAGAAGCACTTTGTTTCAATTGCACCCTTATTTATCTAAACAATCTTAATGCATAACTCCCCAAAACCAAATCATAGATGTTCATGAGAAGAATTGATATATGTAAAAGAGGATAGAGAAATTGAAAAGCTTACCAACAGCAATCCTGAGTGTCACCACGAATGACTTTGTTGGCCCTTTAGTATATTTATATCATCCAGGAGATGACGATAGCAGGTCTACGTTAGGAGGTATGATTTCAAACTCAACCTACCACTACTCTTGTGGATAAAATGGATCGAAGGTTTATATGGTATACTATGTATGACCTCCCAGCACAAGCTAAGACCATCCCAAGATTATATCGTGTCAGATATAGAATACAATTACTGACACAACTAGCTTTCAATAAAAACTGACACCAGGTTATCTGATAATACTTTTAAATTTTCAACCCCACTTTAAATTCTATTTTAAGTTGCTAATTATAATAATAGGTTCTAATTCAGTTAACCTACTCCAAAACCAGCAATAAACTTAAACCTAACAGTAGTAGCGCAAAAAGTAAACTTGGAGAATGTTAGCACTTAGCACTGACAAGAGTTGCTGATTTGTAGACAGATTTATGGATTTCTTTGTTGCTCATTCCCTTATTTACTGTTTACTGGGTTTAGTCCATGCCAGTAGCCAATGTTGTTCAAACTGAATATTGTATTAAGTTTCCTCTAACTTTGAGAGATCTTCCATGATAGGCTTATAATGCTCTGCATATATACGTGTGTGAACCATGTGATAGTCAGGTAATGTAACGTGACCATCTTTTAAATACTCATCTTGGTGAAAGATATAGCTAGCATGTAGATCAAAGGCTATAGTTTCGAGATAAGGAGACTTGTTAGTGAAGCAGAATTTATATACTCCTTCATGATGAGCCACGAATTAACTCATACTTCTCGCTTGCCATGTCAAAAAAATCATGAATCTGCCTACCATTTGGGCCCTTTAGAACAAGATCAATGTCAACCACGATCCCAGCCCTGAACCTGAATTATAATAAGGGATGAATGAACGGTAGCTCCACTTTCAACCTTGTGCTTTAAGAACTTGTCCACGTCAAATCTTCTTCCTAACGCTACTTCTAGTCCCAATAAAATAGTCAACAATACGATCAGCAAACCAATTTCAGGTACCAATTTTTCATCATTATTATCCCTCATGGTAATCAGAAAATTTGGATAGGGGAAATGACAGGTTGAAATGGATGAGACTGTAGTAGGTGATGGGAATGTTCTTATAATTTATACATATTTTTATGATCTGTTTTTCCTAAGATTTACTACAATCTCATTTTTCTTATTTGTGTACATATGAAATTTGTTTTATAAGTTAGTAATACTCAGTAAAGTAATTTAAAGATAAACTTGGTTTACATGTGCAGTATTCCTGACTGAGATTGATTTCATTGCTTCGGACTTGATGTTCGAGAAGTGACTCAAACAAGCAAGCATAATGTGGTGACTGCTTCTATTGGTGCAGATTACACAGTGACCTATGGCTGCAAAGTGCTTGAATTATTAGGTACCAACATATATGTCTTACTTTTAGTAATTTAATCTATTTGTTAACAAATATGTATGCACTCATGCTTACAACTAATTGTTAATGCTGTGTGTAATATTGAACCAATTTCAAAGTGAACATCCTTGTATGAAGTTCCTGCAAGAAAAGGTTGCTCCCAATGTTTCCTTTGGCATCGTTAGACAATCGTCTTTTCATTCCTATTTCAAACATGATTGCGGATTTATTTGGATGTGCTCTTTTATGTGAAGATTGATTGTTGGTACTTTTCTTGCAGTCACAGCAAGTTTTAAATGCCCAACAATGACATTCTTGATGAACATGATTACGATGAGGAACTAGCACACGATTTCAACGGCCCATATAGCTCCCAGTTTTTCTCGTGTAGTAGTGAATATGTATTGTAGGTGTTATAGCCATTTGGAACTAAATGAAGGTTTAGTCTCTGTTAAAAAGTCTTGTAAAAAATATGCATTTGGCCCTTATGGTGGCTATTCGGCTAACCTTGTTATATGTAAATAAAATGTCAAATTTAATATTACTTAGAGGGTAATATATAATAATTAGTATTAAAAAATGAAAATTAATCTATTTCACAAAAAATTGATGAAATTGCCATTTACAAAATTAAGAATTAGTGAAGGCAATTTTTCTCTTACCAAATAAATTAATATGTGATAAGTGAAGGCAATTTTTCTCTCACCAAAGAAACTAGTTCTTCACAAATTATAATTTGTGAATGAGACAATGTTGTGGCTATATGACATCAGTCATTCACAAAATATTAATAGTGAATGAAGTAACTTTTTCACTATATGAAATTGTTCCTTCACCAAATCCAATTTGTCAAGAAATTATCCTTCACAAATATTCCATTACAAAAGTTATTTAGTTACTAATTTAGTAAATGATACATTTTGCGAGGCCATATAATGTCAGAGATTGTGTGAAAGAAATTTTTCTTCACTAGATATGTATTGTGAGTGATAAACCATATATGGTGAATGATTTCTCCTTCACTGGAACCCTTTTTTCTTGTAGTGAAAGCAAATTGGATGACGGTGTGACCGTGAAGCTGAACGAAGAATGTTCTGCTCTCTTGCAGAATAAGCTACCGCCAAAACTGAAGGATCCAGGAAGTTTTACTATTCCTTGCCAAATAGGCGATGTACAGTTCGACAATGCATTATGTGATTTGGGCGCAAGTATTAATCTAATGTCATATCCGGTCTACATGAGGCTTAGGGTCAGAGAGATCAAGGATACTACAGTATCCTTTCATCAAGGACACTACAATATCCCTTCAATTAGCAGACAGAACAATCAAATATCCTAGGGGTATTGTGGAGAATGTGCTGGTGAAGGTAAATAAATTTATTTTTCCAGCTGACTTTGTGGTGCTTGAGATGGAGGAAGACATCGAAATGCCAATTATCTTGGAAAGACCTTTCTTAGCAACATGAGAGGCTTTGATAGATGTGCGAGAAGGAGAATTGGTGCTACGATTAGGAGAACGTATAGTCAAGTTCAATGACCTGAAAACAATGAAGTGCCTCAGTGAGAGAAACGATGTGTGGGTAATTGACACTATAGATCAGGAAGTTGAACATATCTTTAATTTAACCAGCACAGGAGATCAACTTTTGAACTCTATAGTGCAGGAAATTGAAGAAGGATTTGGTTGCAACGAGGAAAAAGAAGTCTTCAACAGTTGCACGCAATTAGACCCTGGCCGAGATCCCTGGAGCCGAAATATAGCGAACTAACGACAGGGTGTTCCAAGCCACGACCATCAATTCAGGAACCACACATCATGGAATTAAAGAGTTTACGTCCTCATTTGAAATATATTTTCCTAGAGGATATTAATTTGCATGTTATTATTTCTTCTTCGTTAATAGGTGAAAAGGAGGATAAGTTGTTGAGGGTTTTGAGGGATCACAAAAGAGCAATTGGATGGACTATAGCCGACATCAAAGGAATTAGTCCTTATGTTTGTAGAAATAAAATTTTAATGGAAGAAAAGTACAAACCGATCATCCAACAGCAAAGGAGACTCAACCCAAAGATGCAAGAAGTTGTCAAGGAAGAGGTGATCAATCTACTCGACGCAGGGATCATGTACCTAATTTTTGACAGTTCATAGGTAAGCCAAGTACACGTTGTTCCAAAAAAAAGGAGGTATGACAGTCATCCACAATGAAAAGAATGAATTGATTCCTACTAGAACTGTCACCAGGTCGAGAGTATGTATAGATTACCGGAGATTGAATGACACCACACGGAATGATCATTTTCCTTTACCTTTCATAGACCAAATGCTTGAAAGACTTGCGGGATACGCGTATTATTGCTTTTTGGATGGTTATTTTGGATACTTCCAACTTCCGATTACTCCAGAAGATCAAGAAAAGACCACATTCACATGCCCATATGGCACGTTTGCATATAGGAGGATGCCCTTTAGCCTCTGTAATGCACTAGCCACGTTCCAGAGATGCATGATAGCCATATTTTCAGAAATGATGGAGAATTGTATTAAAATTTTTATGGATGACTTTTATGTGTTTGGCTCCAGTTTTGACAAATGCTTATACAATTTGGAACTGGTTTTGCAAAGGTGTGAAGAGACAAACCTAGTACTGAATTGGGAGAAGTGCCATTTTATGGTACAAGAAGGCATTGTACTAGGCCACAAAATCTCGAAAAAAGGGATACAATTTGATCGGACGAAGATTGAAGTGATTTCTAATTTACCTTCGCCAACTTCTGTGAAGCTACTTTGGGGATTCCTAAGATATGTAGGATTTTATAGAAGATTCATTAAGGACTTTTCGAATATAGCTAGGCCTCTATGTAAGTTGTTGAAAAAGGATGCTAAATTTGAGTTTTCTGATGAATGTTTGAAAGCGTTCCTCACCTTAAAGCAAAAGCTAGTTTCGGCTCCAATTATAACGACTCAGATTGGACATTACCGTTTGAGCTAATGTGTGATGCTAGTGATACCTCAATAGGTGTTGTGTTGGGATAAAGGAAGGTTAAGGTTTTTCGAGCCATCTACTATGCAAGCAGAGCATTGTCTGGAGCTCAACTGAATTATGCCACTACGAAGAAAGAACTTTTAGCAGTTATATTTTCTTTTGATAAATTTCGCACTTATCTTATCGGTTCAACAGTGATTGTTTTCACAGATCATGCAGCTCTGAAATATCTACTCCAAAAGAAGGACGCAAAACCCAAGTTTATTCGATGGATCTTATATTACAAGAGTTTGATCTGGAAATCAAAGATAAAAAGGGGACGGAGAATTTAGTGGCCGATCATTTGAGCAGACTTCCAAACGCTCCTGATAATGCAAGTCTAATTTGTGAGAAGTTCTCGGATGAGAATCTATTTCAAATACAAGACAATCTTCCCTGGTGTGCGGATATCATGAATTATTTGGTAAGCAAGGTACTACCACCGGACTATAACTATCAGCAGAAGAAAATGTTCTTTTCTCTCTTTAAAAGTTATATTTGGGATGAACTTTAATTATTTAAGATATGTTCGTATGGTATAGTTTGATGTTGTGTTTCAAACAATAAGACTGCCAAAATTTTATATCATTGTCATGATGGGCCAGCTGGTGGCCAGTTTGGTTCTAACAAAACTACTTTGAAAGTCTTGTAGTCTAGTTTTTATTGGCCGACCTTTTTTATGGATGCCTTCAATTATGTTAAAAGCTATGATAGGTGTCAGAGAATGGGGAACATATCCAAAAGGAATGAGATGCCATTAAATAACATCCTCGGGTGTGAAGTCTTTGATGTATGGGGTGTTAATTTCATGGGGTCATTCCCACCTTCTTTTGGTAATGAATATATCTTGGTAGTAGTGGAGTATGTGTCCAAATGGGTTGAAGTGGCCGCTCTTCCAACGTATGAAGCAAAACATGTGTTTAAATTCTTGAAAAAGAACATATTCACACGATTTGGATCACCAAGAGCCATCATAAGTGACTAAGGTACTCATTTCATTAACAAACAGTTTGCGTCACTCCTGCAGAAATATGGCGTTACCCAGAGATCGATGTTGCTTATCACCCACAGACAAGTGGGCAAGTGGAGGTTTCAAATCGAGAACTCAAGCACATTATGGATAAGACAGTGAGTTCTAATATGAAACACTCTGGTCGATCAAATTGGATGATGCGTTGTGGGCATATAGGACTACATTTAAAATGCTAATCGAGATGTCACCATTCCACCTTGTATACGGCAAGTCCTATCATCTTCTAGTGGAATTGGAACACCGTGCTTATGAGGCACTACGGATTCTTAATTTTGACCTAAAGGCGATGGGCGAGAAAAGATTGTTGCAATTGAGTGAGTTGGATGAGCTTAGACATGATTCCTACGAGAGTGCAAGGATTTACAAGGAAAATACGAAGAAGTGGCATGACAACCACATTGTACGTAAGGTATTCAAAGTAGGCGATAATGTTTTATTATACAATTCTCATCTTTGTTTGTTTCCAAGTAAATTGAAGTCACGGTGGAGTGGTTCGTTCCAGATCACGAAGGTTTTCCCCTACGGTATAATTGAGTTGACAAATTCAGCAAGAGAATTATTCAAAGTGAATGACTAGCGACTCAAGCACTATCACAGGAAAAATTTTGATCCTCTCAATGTCATCGTGACGTTGGAGATTCTAACTTAACTTGGAGCATGGAGGAAGTTGAGCTAGCAACTATAAAACGAGCGCTTCTTGGGAGGCAACCCAAGCTATGTATCCTTTGTAAAATTCTTGCAAATTGTCTTTAATTTTAACTTTTCTTTTGTATTTTGTTTTTCAAATCTTTTTGTAGGTTTAAACTTTGGGATGCACAATTTTTAACAAAAAGAACGGATGCAAACGGACCATATAGCCGGAATCTACAAAAGTCAACCAAAAAGTCAAACCAGGCTACCTTACGGTCAGCCTTATGGCCGTAAGGCCACCCGTAAGGGAGCTTGATCGGGTTTTTAAGCCATGGTTTGCTGAGGGAGCTCATTTCTATAGAAAGTTTTTGACCATTTGCAAGTCCAACCAAAAAGCTTACACCCTTAATCCATCCAACCAAAATCAAGCTTCCTAAACATCATTTAACCAATCTTCCACATCCAAATCATTGAATTCAACAATAAATCACACCAATTCCATTCCAAATCATCAAAACCACCATTTTCATCAAATTAAGATTTTTCAAATTCTTTCAAACCGGAGGCCGGGAAAAGTTTTGTGTGATTGTTTGAGGTTAAAATGCATACTAGGAGGTCATCCAAACGGGCAAAGGGTGCTTCATCGCAAAGAGGATCGAGTCACTCACAAGGTGCTCGACAAAATGCCCCAGTGAATCCTTACGGCATAATCTTCTGTGACAATGAGTAAGAGGATAAGTATAACGTCCTCTTAACCCGTCGTATCCTAAATACACATTATATGAACTTCTTTTGTTTACGGGATTTAGGTTTGCTCGATGATATCCGTTGGATGAGTGGCAATGTGGGATGGATACATTTTATTGAGATGAAGAACGACACATATATATGCTTGGTTTTGGAGTTCTTAAGTAGCGTCAAATTGAAGTTTGAGGAAAATACACTCGGGTTTACTTTTCCATTAATGAACATCGAATACTCACTGAGCTTGACCGAATTAACAGTATTTACCAATTTTTGATTGACAAGAATTGGATGCAACTTTGTACATTCGACTCTAACAAATTCTTGTATCGCATCACGAGGCAAGAGAATTAAACTCTGAAGGCTACAAATGTGCATAACCAGTGCTTCCGATATATACAACGCTTCATGGCACATACCATATTCAGACGAGGCGATAGTGATGGGGTATTTCGATGGGATGAGTTGTTTATCATTTCGGCTATGATCACACAGAAAGAGTTCAACATAGGGCTTTATTTCTTAAAACATCTTAAAAAGCATGTTGGGCTACCCAAAGTTGATATAGTATTTCGTGGCCTTATTACTCCAATTACAACGCATCTGGGGATCGATTACACAAACATGGTTGAAGCTCAAGGAAGTAATATAATCAATATCGATTCATGTGTCGTTATACACATGATTGCTAAGCAAGGACCACACTATTACCTTTATTTCAAGACTGCCTACCGGATGCTTCTGCCCTCTTCACGCACTTTTGTTTAAGATGAAAAAAAATGGATTTACCCGAAAGTGTTCAATGAGATGGACCGAGCCGATATTCCACCAGAAGGACCACAAATGGCCAAGGAGAACGAAGAGGATGCAGACACGGGATCAGAGGACATTCCTGATTACTCCAATCTACGTGACAATTTTGGGCAGCCGATCATTTTCTCTACATCAAGTGGACACGGTGGAGCTGGTCCGAGTGGAACTCAAAGTGGAGCTGGAGATGTCGACATTCGTGCCACTCTTGCTAGGATTGAAGCGGAGCAAGCAGGGGGTAATGTTACAACAACTCTTGGATTGGCACATATCCTAGGGTTACTTTGGCCCTTCTCCATCTTAAACTCAGTTGTGTTCGTTTCTTTTTCTCCCATGCTTATGCTTTACTTGCTTCACATTGGGGACAATGTATGATTCAAGCTTGGGGGAGGGAATACTTGCACGCTTTTTGGTGCATCCATATTTTAAAGTTTTTATTTGATCTTAGTTTATTTTTATTATTAAAAAAATCCAAAAAATCCAAAAAATCCAAAAATATTCAAAAAAAAAAAAAAAACCCATAGGTTGTCTTAAATGAAATTCTATGCTTTTAACCAATGAAAATAATTTGACTTAATTTGTTTTTAAAATTATTTGGAACTTGTATTCTACTTTTAAGGATTAATGCTTAGGATTATATAAGTCGAGTTTCGTATGCTTAGGTCTTTTATATCCACGATAGGCCTAGGAAATTATGATAATCCCTTGTTATCCTATATTTGATTTAGAAGGTTGTTTCAAATTACTTGTTGTTAACTCTAAAATGTTGAAATACTTCAAGAAAGACTATTAAAATATGGTAAAGTGCTTGGACTTCCTTAGTAACTTTTGAATACTTTTGATTACTGGAGAAAAATGAAAAAAAAAATTAAAAAATTAAAATAAAGAGTTGGAAAGAAACTGGAGCAAAAATACCCATCAACTTTATAGGCAAATGCCTATGTTGAAAAAAAATACGAGGAAAAATCAAGTGCTCCTTTGAGATCTTGGTATTCAAGGGAACAATCCATGCCAATGGGTAAGAGAAACTGTCCATTTGGTCAGAGGTCTAAAGCACTACGCTTATAGGTAAAAGTCAAAAGTCTAACTTGGTATTCTAATATCTCTGAGTTACTACACGATGCACATGAGCACATGGACACTTTTTGAATTGAATTATAAGGAGCAAGGGAGAATTATGAAAACTTAGACTTGTTATGGATATAAGTACTTAAGTTGTGTGAAATTTTGCTTGTATATGATGAAGTATTGGTTTATTAATTGTGGATTATTATTCTTAGATAATTTCCTTCACTAGCTTTGTCAATTCATAAATTTTCGGTGGATTTTAAAAATTAAAGGGCCAAATTTCCTTAAAATTTATTTTTCATGATTAGTTTGCTTGAGAACTAGCAACAATTTAAGCTTGGAAGAATTTGATCAGTGCTTATATATATATATATATATATTCATTCTTATGATTATGATTATTCTCTTGATTTATTATTAAAATGCATGGATTGAGCTTATATATCCTTGTTTGGGCTAACAAATTATCAATCTAAGAGATTAGATTCTTTCTATTGTTATTGGGCTTATATTGCAGGGAATTGGGCTTGAAAAGGCTTATTTCGGTCAAAAAATCAAGTTATTGTGCCTATATATATATATATATATAAATTGTCAAAATCGAAGCAGGAATCAAAAACCAAACTCCAGAGGAGTTTACGACCGCAAGCTTGACCATAAGGAGGCTTTACGACCGTATGGATGAGTGTAAGGTTGGCCGTGAGGTTTTTCACGATTCCTGTTGACTGTTCCGGAAAGAGTTGACTAAGGCATTTTTGGGCTTTTCTAGAGGCTTTTGAAGATTACTCGAAGCATGAAACCTAATTGGAATCAAATTGTAAGAAGTCCCAAGGCCTATAGCTGTATAAACCCCCTCTTAGCTCAGATTTCCAGAACCTTATAGATCCGAAAATAGAATACACAAAGAATGGGAGATTAAGAGCTCAATGAGGCAGAGATTGGAAGGCTGTCCACGACATATTCCTGCCGATTGCTCAATGGGTTTTTCTATCTTTTTTATTATTTTATGTAATTTAATTATGTTCTAAATAACTTTGTATTAAGATTAGATAGATCTTGCTCATGAGTAATTAAAGTTATTATTTTTATCATACTTTTTATGGATCTATTTGTTGCGAGTTATGTTTTATGGATTTAATGCTTCTAAATAATTTTGTAATAGTTAGATGATCTTTTGTCATATAATTGAAGGACTGAGAGGTGAAGATTAGTGAGTGCAAATTAAAAAATAACCAGAGGTTAAACTTTGCTAGAGATAGTTCAAGGCGACTTGTGTGGTTTCGATAGTAATTATATTTAGGTTAATGAATCCGGGAATTTTCAAAGAACTTAATATTTTTCAAATTATTTAAATTTCACATGGAGACTGTGAGATTGGTAATTGAATTAGGGATGCCATTGCTAGAGATAAAGTAGCAATCTAAAATTAGAAAATTCTACTGTCACAACAGATAAATTCTATAACTTACATGGTAAATCAATTGACTTTGATTATGAATGGGTAAGTGAAATTGAAATCTTATTACTTTTTCTCTATTTGATAAAACATTAATTTAATTTTGCTTAGTAATTAATTAATTAATTAGTTTTATTTTAAAAAATCAAACCTTTATCAAATTTTTAGATAAGAAAAATAATATTCTTAATTGGTATATAGTTGATAAAATTAGTCCTCGTGGGATTGATACTTTTTATACTATAACTTGACTAGTGTGCACTTGCACTATTTTTCAACCAAAATCCCTATCTCAATTTCAATCGTAGTTGCTAGAATAGTGCTAGAAATCAGCAGAAAGATTGGGTTTGGGTCAATCAATAGGGTATGGGTTCTAGATCATAGGCTGACGTGGTAGCCTCTGGCTGGTCCACGTGGACTAGCCCACTTGTTATACTAACTCGTTTTACGAATTGATTAAAATAATAATATTTAATAAAAAATATAATATAATATTATACTCTATTCCTACGTTTTGGCATTCTAATGGCGCTATCTTGTTTTCCAAACGATGCTTCGATTTTAAAGTCATTTCGAGACCCAGTCAAAATGAAAAATCAATTGCATTTCGTATCACTATTTTTTCGCACTAATTCTAGAACTCTGATCATTTAACGCTTTTGGACACTTTTTGAAATCTTTACCGTATTTACCAAAATGACCAAAATGCCCATGGTCACAATATTTTCAAAAATAACCAAAATGCCCTTCGTCAAAATATTTTCAAAAATAACCAAAATGCCATTGGTCACAATATTTTCAAAATGACCAAAACACCATTAGTTCATTTATTTTCATATTAGATCAATTGTCTGGAAAATAAAAATGCAAAAAACACATACATTCATTTATTTAAATAATAATTATCAAATAAACTTTTATTAATATTTCGGGTTCTCACATTCTCCCCTATTTATAGGAATTTCATCCCCGAAATTTTTACATATGAAATAAATGAGGGTACTTTTTCACGTCACTTTCTAGCTCCCACATTGCCTCCTCGACGTCATGGTTTCTCTATATTACTTTGACCGTCGCAACTTCTTTGTTGCGTAATTTTTTGACTTGGCAGTCAACTATCACTACGGACACTTCAACATAGGTCAAGTCCTGATTTATTTCAATAGGTTGATAGTCGATTGCTCTATGGTATACGAACGCTGCATGGCTATATGAAATATATTGTGAATATGCCTTAATGCCGACGGTAGTGCTAGTTCATAGGCTATTGTTCCGATTCTTTTT
>JAUMHB010027741.1:0-15498 GCA_032359685.1 Pittosporum tobira | reverse complement strand
TCAAGACAAATTTAAAAAGTCAAAATAAATCTTGCACTTTGAAACTATACACTACGACAGCGACTCAGCGAGTATCCCCACTACATTCTCATTAATAGTATCCGGTTCATTTACAGAAGTTAAAGGAGAGCCCGAAACACAAAGCAGGCTGTTGTTCCATTCTGTATATGAAACTGTCACAGCTCAACGGAGAGGCCGTCGCGACATGTCAAAATTTCGGGTAGTCGAGATTTTCAATTATGAATCTTTCTATGTTCTTTTTGATTAGATTTATCTTTTACGTCATCGATTTTTCCCATAACTTAGCATCAAAGTTTTTGGTAGCCTGTCATCTGTTTGTTAAAATTACATACGACTAATATATGGTAGCCTCTTGATAGAGAAGCTTATGTTAAAATATTATGTTATGTTTAATTAGAATGAAATTTTATATTAAAATTCAGAGGTAATTAGAAAAAAATATGTTATTTTTTAAAAAAATTGTTGAAAATAAAAAGTAAATGTTTATTTTTCAATTTAAATTATAAGACTAGTTTATTATTTCATTCCAACTACTACTTAATTTCAATGTAAAATTTTATTTCATTCATTTTTCACAAAGAATGGGAACCAAGCTATTATACACAAAAAGTAAGAAAATGGAAAGATTAGTGAACTCCATTTGTTATTTTTTTTTTTCACAAAGGAATTTTATTTTTATTAATTATCATATAAAATGACACGTGTCTTAAGTTAAATATCAAGGTTTTATTATCATGTCGTAGTCCCTCATTGGTTTTAGGGTAAACATATAAAAAAAATATATATTCTTGAGGAATGGCTGGAGTATTTGATATGGTGTCCAGCTTTCGTACATGTTTTTCAAATTGTGCCACTTGATAAAACCGGAAAGTGGTTTCTCTGGTGTACTGGTATGAACTTTACTAGACAACCTAACGGCCAAGATACAGAAGCCATTCCAATACATGCTCCCCATTGCCCCCAATTCAACCTCACTGTATCTGCAAATTTGTGCAGAAATTCCACCATCACAACTTGGAGAATTATGGTAATCCCAATAATGCCGAGAAACAAGTTGTTCCTATGAATCCCCTCAAAAACATTCTTCTTCTCAAGTTTCCTTGCATTGAATTCATTGAAAACCTGGCACAAAACAAAAGTATTGAAGAGCAAAGTGTCTTTTACTTTCGCATTAACGTTGAAGATCGCTTCGCCTTTAAATTGTAAGGTCAGAAGTATGACTATCTGAAACAAAGCTTGAGCCGTTAGGTTCCTCCACATAATGTTGCTGATAAGTGGCTCTGTACGTCCTACAGGCCATTTATCCATCAGCTCCTTTGTGGGTTTCTCAGTGGCGAGAGAAAGAGCACCCAATGTGTCCATAATGAGATTTACCCACAGTAACTGCACTGCTGTTAAAGGCACTTCACCAGATGTAACTGCCGCCACAAAGTTGATTACAAGGGCTGCTACATTTACTGTGAGCTGGAACTGAATAAATTTCTGGATATTGTTGTAGACACACCTTCCCCATCTCAAAACAGTGACAACAGACGCGAAATTATCGTCCAAGATTACTATATCCGAGCTCTCTTTTGCAACTTCAGTGCCCTGGATCCCCATTGAAAGGCCTATATCAGCTTCTTTCAGTGCTGGTGCATCATTTGTACCATCACCAGTGACTGCAACCACGTGTCCCTTCTGCTTGAGGCATTGTACCATTAGAAGCTTGTCGAAGGGAGAGGATCTTGCCATCACACAGATTCTATCGACCTTTTCCATTCGTTCTTCTGGCGTATAGTTACGAAATTCTTCACCCTCTACCACTAATTCGCTATTTGTGTCTTGATCAGGTCTAAGTATCCCACACTCGGTTGCTATAGCTCTAGCAGTGAAAACATTGTCACCGGTTATCATTTTTACGTTCACACCTGCATATTGACAATCTTGAACAGCTTTTCTCACACCAGGCCGACATGGATCCTTTATACCTATCACCCCTAAGAGGGTCAAACCCTTGTCTTCTATTCTTTGGGGTACTTTTCCTTCTTCATTTTCCTCTTCTGGTACTTTTCTATGCGCAAAAGCAATGCATCGTAGACCGCTTGCAGCCATTCCTTGAATTAGTTCATCAAATTTCTCTCTTTCAGCATCATCAAATGCTTTGATATTTCCAAAGGAGTCACAATAGTAGGAACACATAGATAATATCATCTCTGCAGCTCCTTTCCAGTGCACATGGATCGTATTGTCCTCATTTTTCTTCATTAATATTCCACTTCTTTTCTTCTCTGAATTGAAAGCTTCCATGAGCAGAAGATTGGAACTCTGTCTCAGTTCCTCCATATCCATACTTAATTCCAGGACAGCCCAAGAAAGAATTGCTTTTTCGGTTGGACTACCTGAGAACTCAAAGTCAGAGTTCAGGGACTTATAAACACTTCCGGTTGTGTTGACACCGACCGTTTGGTGGAGCAGTTCAAGAACACTGGAAGCGATGGAGTTGGAACTCCTTTCTTCCATAGGTTCTTGGCCAAGCCAAAACTTTGCCACCTTCATTTGATTCATCGTGAGGGTGCCTGTTTTATCAGTACAAATAACGGTGGCCGAGCCCATAGTCTCACAGGCAGAAAGTTTCCTGACCAAAGCCTGATCTCGCATCATTCTCTTCATTGAATAAGCAAGTGTAAGTGTGACTGCTAATGGCAAGCCTTCAGGAATCGCAACGACTACTATCGTAACTGCATCAGCAATGATTCCTACCACAGCATTGATGACATCATCAACCTTTGTCTTACTTCCATTAAACTCTATATTTCCATTATCGTCTTTTGTATTCCCTGTGAAATAGCGAACCAACAACACCACAAGAACGAGGAAAGCAACAGCCAAACCAACCTTACCTATTGAAGATGTAAGCTTGTTGAGCCGAGCTTGGAGAGGTGTTTGATCATTAGAATTGCGACTGATTGTGCTCATCATCTCTCCCCACGTTGTGTTCATCCCTACTGAAGTGACAAGCATGCGTGCAAATCCATCAGCTACTTTTGTGCCAGAAAACAAAAATGGATTTTGTGTGTGATTAACCTCAACATGATCACTTTCGCCGGTCATGCTAGATTCATCCACTTGTAATGAGTGTCCGTCCATAAAAAGTCCGTCAGCAGGTACTTGATCTCCAATTTTCAAGCAAACAATATCTCCAACCACAATATCAAACACTGAAACTTGTTGCCGCCTTCCATTTCTTACAATTTCAACTTGAATTTTGTTGCTGACTTTGGACAGTTTGTCAAATTGTCTGTCTTGCCTGAAGTTACTTATGGCTGAGAGAGAGATGACAAGAAACACTGCTATGAAAATGCTTCCACCATCATACCATCCTTCTTTGGCCCCATCTTCTTTCATGCCAAAACCAAGAGAAAGTCCTGCACAAACTAGGAGAATGAGAATTGTTGGATCTTTCAAAGCTTCCCAAACAAAGTGAAAGAAACTCATTGAAGGTGGCTTTGGATACGTATTTGTTCCAAACACTTCGCGTCGATGTGAAATATCATCAGCATCAGCATTTATGCCATGCTCAGTATCAGTTTTGAGAGCAGAAGCAATACTCTCAATGCCATTACATTCAAGAAGTTGGTTTAGGTTCTTTAATTTGACTAGTTGCGTGAGGCTTGACTGATTGATGATGGGGAAAAAGGGGTGGTTCTCGACTACAGTTATACGTACTTCATTGGATGGCACGGGCAAAACTTTTACCTTATATTCTGCGGAAGTTTTCTTGAAATGGGAAAACATGACTCTTGAACAATAGATGGCTATAAAGGCCTTGTGCCATCTCTTTTTGTTAGGTTGGCTTATGGTGGTGCGGACTTCAGGTACGGACTCCATGCAATGCAATGTTGCATACAAGATGGCAGACATAATTTACTTTCGGAAACTTGGGATTTGAAAAAAATGAAGAGGAAAAGCAGATACAAGAAAAGAAGTTTGAAATAGAATATGGACGCTTCTGCAATTCGAAGGTATCAATGTCCAAATATATGATTATGACCAATATAGTGAACCAGAGGCAGCAGGGAATATAAGCAGATAGCATGAAGTTGAACCAGAGTGCATGCTTTTGCATTTGTAACTGCTAATGCGTTAATTTATAGAGTCCCCTGCCCATGTCAGGTGACTTTTATGCCATGTTCTCAATTGCATCTTTCTGTATGGTAATAGTCTCTCTCTCAGTTCCATATCTGGAGTCACATTTGTCAATATTTTCTTTTACTTCACAATATAAGTCTCTCTTTTATTGATATAGTATAAAATGACACACTGTTTCGTGAGTTTTCTATCATAGTGTAATTATTATGTCGCTACTACTAAATTGTCCACACACTATATTTAAGGGTGGTCCACACGAAAAATTTATACGTATTATATGCGAGATTCTTAATGAGACTCTTTTGTGGAACAGAGGGAGTAACATATCTTGCAAGCAATCTGCAGTATCCATGTCATACTGATGTGTAGTCTGACGTGCCGTGTGCTGCCTTTTAGGTCACGTAGCTTGATTGGAAGACAAGTATTAAACCTCTACAGGATCAGCTGGTGGGGGGAGATGCACACATAACACATGGGTATGCTAGCTTCATGGGTGTTTCTTTTAAATGATATGTTTTGGAATCTTAAGTTAGCTGTACTATAAGCTTTAAACTTTCTACGTGTTTGTGTGGGTAAGATACCTGGAAAGCTTTTACTTTTCATTTTTTCTAGCAATAATTTGGTTTAAGTCAAAAGCAGTTTAAAAGCTTATGAAGGAGTAAAGTTGCTTCTGGTACAAACTTCGGTCTGAAAGCACTTCTAATTAGAGCTTTTCTTCATCGTAGAGATCAGATGATCACATCACATTTTTTGATATATGGGCAATTCTTGCAGCAAAGTGCATGACTAGCTGGACGTTTGTAGAAATTTTCATATTAATTCCTACTTACTCCATCATGCATCATACATCACTTCCCCTGTATTCCTTGTAGATTAGGAAGTTTCATTACAACTTACTTCTATTATTAAGGAAAGTTTTATTATAACGTTTTCGACCTGTATGGTACTTTTTGGTAACTTTAAGTTAAATATAAATAAATTACATAGCTGAATTGTGTTTGTATATATAGAGCGAAGTAATTTATGTTTGAATTTGCCAATTGATATTTAGTTATTCACACAAGGAAATGTGATATTTTAAAAATATTTTTGCTCACGTACTAATTCTCATTTGAGACGAAGTTTGCAAATATATTACATTTCCTAGCGGATATATCTTCCTGTAATTTAAACTTGTTTTAGCGACTTTGTTTTTGGGTCAATATGCAAAAGTTGGTGCAAAGTGAGGACACAAGCTGCAAACTTTCCTAGCAATTGATGAGAATCGGAGATAGGACATTGGAACTACAAACTTTGATAACGTAGGCTTGATGATTGCATCAATTGGTCTTTTATAAAATATTTGCAGTCTTTGTTAAATATCCAAATTCGAACAATAAGTCAATTATATATCTACTCAAAATTGGTCTTTATAAAATATTGTCAGTAGTTGATGTTAGGTAGAATAGTAGTTACTGGGAAAATAGTGTCTATTGTGTGTTCAGTATAAAATCAGAGTTTCATATAATTATTTTTTCTCCCATTTAAAATTAATATTTTAAAAATTAGTAGGCGAACCTAAGTAGTAGATGACCAATTAACCTAGCCGTTAGAAGACCTACTAATCAAGCATAGACGGAGATTAATTAGTCATCGACGCCCAATTACCATAGCCGTTAGAAGACCTATTAAGATTTAATCGGAGACTAATCGAAATTAGACATGAATTTTTATTTGTAACCGTAATTAAAACAAGTTAAATTATATTTTACTAGTTTAATATTTATTGAAAAGAACTACGGCAACAAACTATAATATGCATAAATAATTAGAAATTACATAGGACTTTCATTTTTGGAGAGACGAAGTTTCCATGAAAATGTTGTTTAGTTAAGTAAAAGAATATAAGAGAAATATTCCTCGGTCTTTAAGTTTGGAATAAATGTTAGATAAAGACGAAGACATCTCACGGGATTTGTTGAAAATTGCTTACTGTTTGGTGTAGAATTTTTTTATGTACTAAAAAGAAAAAAAGAAAATTGCGTACAGTATGGTAATGAGATAAGCTTTGCACATGTAATCGAATGATATTTAGCTTAGGTCATGTTTATCATAACTTATTTTAAAATAATTTGAAATTTATTTATTAATATAAAAAAATATATATTTATTACTTTTTTTAAATTAATTAAAAATACTGTAATATTTGATTTATAATTTTTTAAAATTAACTAAAAAAATATTTATAAAATAATTTATTTTAAAAATAAATTATTAATTATTAAAATAAATTATGTCAAACATAATTTTTTTTTTCACGCATTTTGGCTTCATTTTTCAGCTAAAATGAAGCTGAGTCAGTCAAATCAACAAAATAAAATTGAGATGGGGACATGGGGTAGAATGCATGTGCCATTGTTAGTAGACTGTAGACTGAGACTTGGTCCTGCTTCTCGTTCTTGTATTACATGCATGCAAAGATACGTGAATACCACTTTGTATACACAAGATACAACTCTTAAAGTGGGAACGCGAGCTGCTGCGGCCTCATATTTTAATAGTAAGTCTTATTTTCAAAATTTTGTTTTTTAAAATTCATTTATTATTATTATTATTATTATTATTATTATTATTATTATTATTATTATTATTATTATTATTATTATCAATTTCATTCAAGAGGATAATTATGTGATTTTGTTTTCATGCAAGACCAGAAATAAAAGGTCGTATTTGATGCGATCGTTCTTTTGTTGAATGAACGCTTGATCATGAGTTCATGACAATTTCAACCTGTCTCTCACTTCAAATATATGCAGGTATCAGGTGAGTTAAATTTTCTTTCTATTCCTATTTTTTCAGTCCCAATCCCTGGCAAGCAGCATCCTACGATCATTAACAAGATGTGTCAACTGAGAAAAAACCGGAACCGAGGACTTGAGCATTTCATAAATAATATAGGCATCAGTTTCTAAAATAAGGCGCCAATTACCAGTCCCTAATACCCCATAACTCCGCCATTGGAGCCGTAACCCCCACAAGGTGATGACCAGTCCCTACTACCCAATTACCAGCATAATCACCGAGA
Organism: Pittosporum tobira; assembly: GCA_032359685.1. Taxonomy (NCBI): domain Eukaryota; kingdom Viridiplantae; phylum Streptophyta; class Magnoliopsida; order Apiales; family Pittosporaceae; genus Pittosporum; species Pittosporum tobira. The sequence goes on along the minus strand of JAUMHB010027741.1, from coordinate 8,279 downwards.
ATCGAGGCAGCCCCACCTCTAGCAGACTCGGTGAACGGCAGCCATTGGTATTAAGCTTAAAAGTGTCTGCTGGAGGTGGGATCCAAAATATCCACAAGAGATGTCTCCTTACTTAAATTTGACATCAAGGTTCATGCAGCATTCCATCTGTTTGTTGTAGTAACTATTTACACACAGTTTATGGTGATTCGAGAAAGCAGTTTTGAGAAAAGCTTTAGACTATTTACTGCGGAGCACCTTGAGCGCGTTAATGTAGTCTATTATTCTATCCATTCCATAAAAAGAGTCTATTAAAAATTTTAAAATTTAAAGACATTATTTTTTTCCAATTAGTGAGGGTATGATAGCGAGATTATGATACTAAAGTTAAGGATATTGTCTCATTAAACACCATCATCAACAGGTAAGGTTTCTTTTTGGAACATTTTATTTATTTACTTATTTATTTATTTTTGCAACATTTCAAAATTTATCCTCAAATTTTCTTACTAGCAACCCTAAGGAAAATGCCATTGTATTTGAAAATTTGAAAGCAAGTTAACTGCCTCAAAGCTTCTTGCTGGCCAGAACACAAGAACGAAAAATAGTCCCTGCTAGTGGAATTACGGAAAGAACTTCATTCATGTTATCAATACTAAAATACAGCATATGGAAAAATATAAATTCAAGTCACTCTCAACAAAAATAATAAAAACAATAAAGAAAAAGTAACAACCTCTGATGAATCTAATACTTTGTTAATATGTCTACTGCTTGGGAATGTTGTTCTACTGTTTTTTCATGTTCTTCAAGTTCTGCCATTTGAGATAGCTGAAAATTGGTTTCTCTGGAACAGGTATATACTTCACCAGGAAACCAATAGGCCAAGATGCTGCAGCAATTCCAATACATGCTCCCCATTGTCCCCAATTCAACCTCTCCGTGTCTGCAAACTTTTTCAGAAATTCTACCATTACCACTTGAAGAATGATTGTTACTCCAATTATTCCCAGAAACAACTTATTCTTATGAATTCCCTCAAAAACGTTCTTCTTTTCAAGCTTCCTTGCATTGAATTCATTGAAGACTTGGCAAAGCACAAAGGTGTTGAAGATCAGAGTATCTTTTACCTTCTCATTGACATTGAAGATCGATTCACCACCGAACTGTAAGGTTAAGAGCACGATTATCTGATAAAAGGCTTGAGCTGCAATATTCCTCCACATAATATTGCTGATAAGTGGCTCCGTACGGCCCACAGGCCGCTTGTCCATTAGTTCCTTTGTGGGCTGCTCAGTGGCAAGAGCAAGAGCTCCCAATGTGTCCATAATAAGATTTACCCACAGTAGTTGGACCGCTGTTAAAGGCACTTCACCAGATGAAACTGCTGCCACGAAGTTGATTACAAGAGCTGCCACATTTACTGTAAGCTGAAATTGAATAAATTTCTGGATATTGTTGTAGACACACCTTCCCCATCTCAAAACAGTGGCAACGGACGTGAAATTATCGTCCAAGATTACTATATCCGAGCTCTCTTTTGCAACTTCAGTACCCTGGATCCCCATTGAAAGGCCTATATCAGCTTCTTTTAGTGCTGGTGCATCATTTGTTCCATCACCAGTGACTGCAACCACATGTCCTTTCTGCTTGAGGCATTGTACGATTAAAAGTTTGTCGAAAGGTGAGGATCTTGCCATCACACAGATGCTATCGACTTTCTCCATTCGTTCTTCTGGCGTATAGTTCCGAAATTCTGCACCCTCAACAACTGCTCCATCCATGTCATGACCAAGCTTGAGTATCCCGCACTCAGTTGCTATAGCTCTTGCAGTGAAAACATTGTCACCAGTTATCATTTTAACATTTACTCCTGCATATTGACAATCTTGAACAGCTTTTCTCACACCAGGCCGACATGGATCTTTTATACCCACCAGCCCCAGAAGGGTCAAGCTGTTTTCTTTGAGTTTTTGGTGCGCTTTTCCATCTCCCTGTTCATCTCCCGACACTTGTTTATGCGCAAAAGCAATGCATCGTAGACTGCTGGCAGCCATACCTTGAATTACGTTGTCAAAATTCTTTCTCTCTGTATCATCCAATGCGTTCCTGTTTCCACAAGTGTCAAGATAGTGAGAGCACATGTCCAATATCATCTCTGCAGCTCCTTTCCAGTGCACGTGGATCGTTTGGTCCACATTTTTCTTTATCAAAATTCCACTTCTTTTATTGTCAGAATTGAAAGCTTCCACGTGCAGAAGATTAGAACTCCGTTTCTGTTCCTCCATATCCATATTCAATTCCATGACAGCCCAGGAAAGAATTGCTTTTTCTGTAGGACTTCCAGAGAACTCAAATTCAGATCCTGAATTGGGCTTGTAAACACTTCCTGTTGTGTTGAGTCCAACTGCTTGGTGTAGCAATTCAAGAACATTAGAAGCGATGGAAGTGGAGCTCATTTCTTCCATAGATTCTTGGCCAAGCCAAAACTTCGTCACCTTCATTTGGTTCATTGTGAGGGTGCCAGTTTTATCTGTACAAATGGTGGTGGCAGATCCCATAGTCTCACAAGCTGAGAGCTTCCTTACCATAGCCTGATCGGCCATCATTCTCTTCATTGAATAAGCAAGTGTAAGCGTAACAGCCAAAGGTAAGCCCTCTGGAATTGCAACAACTACAATAGTAACTGCAGCAGCTATGATCCCCACTACACCATTGATGATATCATCAACCTTTGTCTTGCTGCCGTTGAACTCTGTTTTTCCATTCTCATCTTCGGTATTCCCTGTGAAATATCTAACCAACAATACTACAAGAACTAGGAAAGCGACAGCTAAACCAATTTTACCTATAGATGATGTGAGCTTGTTGAGCCGAGCTTGGAGAGGCGTTTCCTCACCAGAATCATTGCTGATTGTGCTCATCATTTCGCCCCAGGTAGTGTTCATCCCAACAGAAGTGACAATCATTTTGGAATATCCATCAGCCACCTTTGTCCCAGAAAACAAGAATGGATTCTTGGCTTGATTAACTTCGATGTGATCGCTTTCACCTGTCATGCTAGATTCATCCACTTGTAACGAATGACCATCCACAAGAAGTCCGTCAGCAGGCACTTGATCTCCAATATTCAAGCAAACTATATCTCCAACTACAACATCAAATACTGAAATTTGTTGTCGCCTTCCGTTTCTTACAACTTCTACTTGAATATTGTTGCTGACTTTTGATAATTTGTCAAATTGTCTGTTTTGTCTGAAATTGCTTACAGCCGAGACGGAAATCACAAGAAAGACAGCTAAGAAAATGCTTCCACCATCATACCATCCTTCTTTTGGTCCATCTTCTTTCATGCCAAAGCCAAGGGAAAGTCCAGCACAAACCAGGAGAATGAGAATAGTTGGATCATTCAAAGCTTCCCACACAAAGCTAAAGAAACTCTTTGTAGGTGGCTTGCGATAAGTATTCACGCCAAAGGCTTCATGACGACGTGAAATATCGTCAGCATCGGCATGTATGCCATGGTCCAGGTCTGTTTTGAGTGCAGAAGCTAGACCTTCAACCCCTCCAAATTTGACAAGGTGGTGGAGTTTTTTATCCTTGACTAATTGGGTGAGAGTTGACTGGTCTATATTCGGGAAGGAAGGGGGAACGACATCGATGACAAATCTATCAGACTGGACGACGGGGGAGATCTTGCTATAGTTTTTGAGGTGAGAAAAGGCTCTCGAAGAATAGATGGTAGCGAAGGCCAAGTGCCATCTGTGTCTGTTGAGTTTGCTTGTGGAGGTGGGTAATTCTAGATCTTTGACAGACTCCATGCACCGCGTGGTGAGATTGTGAAGTATGGCTGACATGTTTTCTTGGTTGAGAGGTAAAGCAGAATTTGACAAGAAAACAGGTACAAGAACGGAAAAGAATATGGATGATGACAATGGGGATTCATGGTAATTTATATATAGGTTAATTTTTTCACCGCCTAGGCAGGTTCTGAGAGGATTCATGGTAATTTATATATAGGTTAATTTTTTCACCGCCTAGGTAGGTTCTGAGATGGTTGTTGTTAATCGGTTTGTTAATTTGTAAGGAAGCAACATAGCGAGCTACAGTGAACTTCCTGGAAGGATTACCAGGAAGAAGAATAAGCAAAATCTCCAACAGAACCGGAAACCGTAACTCGCAAGTTAAGAATAATGATAAATAAATGTAAAGCTGATTGCATGTTGTTAGGGTAGGTCGACGTGCACGTTTTTTGTACCGCGTAACATTAATAGATAGGTGTAAACATGATTCGAACGTGTAACCTCCTGGCCTGGGTAATTAATTAATTAGGTAACTTAGGCATGAAAATATGAAGCAATTTTTGAATTCAGGCACACAAAAAACAAAAAAGCAGAATGTCAAACCGATGACTCAGCCGATTTTTATGTCGACATTGACTTTGGTCCTTTATTTCATTATTTCGAAACCGACATGATTATTTTGGGCCGGCCCAAAATTTCGTTACTTATTGGGCGAAGGGATTCTGGATCCTGCTTACCTTTAGATGGTGTGAAGAGGAAATCTTCTTATCCAGTTTGAAAATTTTAAAATACAATTTTACATTATTCCTATCTGTTTTAGGATTTCTTAAAAATCAAGTAAATTTATATCTCATCAAACCACACGTACGTGAATAATATACGAGTTCGTACTCGTGTGAGAGAATCCTGTTAAAAATTATTTTTAAATTTTAAAATCAGAAAAATAACTTCCAAATTTTAAAATGAGAAAGTTTTTATCAGATGCAATATTAATTACTCAATTCGTTTAATTTATATTATCATAATTTTTTTTTTTTTAGTTTGGGAGAAATTTTTTTTCCCATTTCTTGAAATCTTTTTAATCTTGTTTTTCCAATGATATCCATAGTTAATCGGTTGGAAATAATAAATTTTGAAAGAAGAGTCGTTAACTCCACTAATTTTCTCTATCTATCCGCTAAAGAATTTTCTATATAATATTCTCTCTATTCCAAAAAAATATTTTTTTTTAAAAGGAGAAATTTGTTCTAAAATAATTGTCATTTGTGATTTCATAGAAGAATGTAGCAAATATTTTTCTGCATTACACATAATTTCTCTCTTCTTTCTAATGAGATTTAATTCACTAAAATTATTTATATGTGTTCTCTCTCTCTTTGGGAAAAAAATAAAATTATAGTCTAATAGTTATTGTTAATCTTAATTTGTGTGCATGGAAACAAAATGATTATTAATTTGGAATGGATGAAGTATAACAATCAAATGGGTATATTAAACAAACAACATAATTTGTACATATGTGTGTAGTTTCTAATTACGACACTATCAATTTGACGGAGAGAGTAGTTAATATGAAATGGAATAAGTTTTACCATGTGTAGTATTAATTAACTTTTTTTTTGAGTGGATGATGATAATATAAGGCTGAATAGAATTAAATAGTTCGAACTTGATGTGGAATTGCTTGACTAAAAGTTTAATTCGAGATTGATTAATTATTTGGACTTTATTAAATTATTTTTCTATTGAAATTCGAAAACTTCAAACTATCAGGCTCGATTCGTATTCGTACTCAGCTCGATAACTAAACGAGACATACACGATCTTCATTTTAAACTTGATATATTATACGAGTAGAATCTAAACAAGTTATACTCAATTAGATTCGACTCACTTTCAACCTTAAATAATGGACTTTCCTTATTAAATAAAATAAAAAATAACTCAACCGCGTGCGAAAAATTCAAATTGAAACCTCTTAATCATTTGACTAAGACTTTATTGACTTTTCATATAGTATTAATTAATTAGTTAATTTCAGTTATATTTTTTTAATTTTAATTTTCCAGTTGTCTAAATGCAACTTATTCCATACCTTGTGTAGCATGAAACAAATGGAAAAGAAGCTTAAACAATCCCAGCCAATGTTAATAAAGAGTAGCTTAGTCCACATGACTATAACCTATCTACATCTATTTGAGAAAATAAGGAATTTGCCTTGGAAAATAATGTATACGCATTGGGCAGAAATCCCTGGTAAGCACCTCGGATGAATTTTATATACATTAATCGTTAAAAGACAAATTAGTTTTTACAAAATTAAGGTTAAGTGACACCAGTTCTCTTATACAGACTTAGTCGTTCAATTTCTGAGTTTGAGGGTTAAGATTGGTTGGCTATTGTGAGATCCAAGAAATATAAAATAAGAGCTTTTGTAAATTATTTTAATCTAGTGTACGAGTTATATTGTTAAATGAAGAATAACATTATTTTTAGTGAATTCACATTTTATTTGGATGTTAGAATTACAAACCCATTTATATTTTTAGTGTGGGAACCCAATATTTTTAGTATATTATGAATTTTATATATTTTTAACAGTATGATATTGCTGGAGATTAAATAACTTTTATAGGATGATATCTACAAATATATTTTTTTCGATGATAATGTCAGCGTTGACTTTAGGGAATATTTGTTCCCGAACGATGCGTCGCATAGTCAATAAAGTATTTGTGAGTCCCATAATAAAAAAACGTGTGGACCCTACAAGAAAAATTGTCGAACAATTATTAAGTTTGTCATAAAACTCAAAGAGTCAATAATTCTTGACCTGTCACTTTCTACTATACTATTATCCCGACAATAATTGCAACAGTAATATGAGTAATAGTTAAGATATACTTTTTGTTGAATAATAATTTGTTATGGTCAGTACCAATAGTATTAAATATTTTCTCAGTGTTGAAAACAAAAATTAAGTATATAATTGTAATATTTAGTGTATGACACTAGTTATATGTAGGTAAATGTTTTATAGCACAGCTATCATATATTCAATAATTTAGAAAGTCAGTGGAAGAATTATTAGATTTACTGTAAATGATATTTATGAATTATTAGATCAATTATTAGAATGAAAGTTCGAAAGATGTTATATTAGTGAGGCATGAATTATAAGTAATGTGTGGCTAATTTTCAGATAATTAGAATGATTAATTAATGGACGGTTGGAAGTAATGTTTATCTAAGTATTGGTGAAAAATTTGAATAAAAGATGTGAGGTGAAAATAGTTATAAAATTGAATTCATTCATATAAATAGATATGTGTCTAAATCATATAGAGTCGAAATCATATGGAACGGAGTGTAAGAGACGCTTGGTGTAGAAAGCTTCCCCGAGAAGAATTGAAATTTTTAGGAGAAGATTTGAAGTTTGCATAAAACATGAGATGACGTTTTGATTTTTCATAAAGCATAAAATGAAGTATTTGTGTTTTATTTATATTTATATAAAGCATGAAATGAAGTTTTTGTGTTTTATTATTATTTCCATAAAGTATGAAATAAAGTTTTTGTTTTATTTTTCATAAAGTATGAGATGAAGTTTTAGTTTTATTATTTTTCATAAAGCATGAGATGAAATTTTGGTATTTTATGATAATTTTGCATAAAGAATAAGATGAAGTTTTGGTATTTTGTGATTATTTGAGACAAGGTTTAATCGTGGATATAAAGTATTTTGAAGTTTAGCATAAAGTATGAAAATGAGTTTTGGTGTATTTGAGACAAAGTATAATGGTTGATATAAAATATTTTGAAGTTTAATATAAAGTATAAAAATGAATTTTTGTGTATTTGAGACAAAGTATTATGGTTGATATAAAATATTTTGAAGTTTAGTATAAAATATGAACATGAGTTTTGGCGTATTATCATTATTGGAGACAAAGTATACTGGTGGATATAAAGTGTTTTGAAATTTAATATAAAGTATGAAAATGAGTTTTAGTATTAGCATTATTGGAGACAAAGTATAATGGTGATATAAAAGTATTTTTGAATTGTCGGGTAAATTATTTGCTTAGCAAAGTTTCTTGGGGAAGGTTGACAAAAATTTTAGTATAAATAGATGGCTTGAGAAGAAGGATTTTCATATCTTACTCCATTCTCTTCATGCTCTATTGAGTTCTTCTTTGATATTACAAAATTCTTGTGATTATTTTTAAAATGTTACTAAAATTATTTTTGCAAGAAAATACAAGTGTTAGTGCAAGAAACTTTCAGGTAAAACTTATCTTTATTTATAGTATTCGATGAAATAATTTTAAATTATATTATACACTATGTATAAAACTTGCAAAGTACATTTATTATACCAAATATCTTATGAGAAGTCTTCTTTGCAATATTTATGTAAATGTTTACTTTTACTACTCTTCAAATATTTTACAAGTTATTACAAAATTTTTAAACAAAGTTAGTTTAATATGATTC
>JAUMHB010027730.1:0-23015 GCA_032359685.1 Pittosporum tobira | reverse complement strand
CCCCCGAAGTCCTTTAATCTAAAAACTGAACACTCTAATTCAGAAAGGGGTTTTGGGCAGTGCATGCTGCTCAGGTAGTTTCATGTATTGAGATATCTGAGCTGCACTACCTGTTCATAATTTCATATTATGTCAATGAAATCGACATGATCGAATGACACGGGGGATACAATATCGGGTATAATTAAAATAATAAGGATATTTGCACTCCGAACTTCTCGAGCTTACCATATAACAAAATGTGCGTCATTTTAATAAGTGGAGCACTAGTAAAAATAGAGCACAAATATCACTTCCCTAGAGAAATGTCAATTATATTTTGTATAACACACAATGAGAAGGAACTCCTCACAATAGTTGATACGTATATGCAAAAGATCTTTAATCTACGTCTAAATGCAAAGGCCGCATTCAAACATCATATGGCTTGATGTGCCCCAGATCCATAATGTCAAGTCTTTGAATTGATCTGTTCCACAGAGAAAGTCACTTTGAAAGATGATCTAAGCATTGAAGGGGATCACTCCACAAATCTGGAATCTCTGGTGTCTGGGGGTGCCGGACAAAAACCAGTAGAGCAAACAATATCTGAACTACAAAATGATGGAAGTTCACCAAATCTTCTTCCTGACCCAAAAAAGGAGGGCAACAACTCCAATGACAATAGCAACAGGGGCCCATTTCCGAATCAAAGCCTAAGATTAAAATAAATAAATAAATAAGAGTCCCAAAAAAATTAAAAAATAACAAATTATCCAAAACATATTATTTCATCAGAAGCTTCATGGAAAAAATATTTATAGCATAAAATTGATAACAGGAGGTTCCCCTAACAAGGAGACAATATGTCCACCGATAATTTTTTTTTGATTAAGTATATAAGTTCACCAATATCTAGATCTCAATAATCAGAATAGGTCTGCAGTAATAACCAACTTGAAAAGAAGCACATCAAATCGCATAAATTCAACAGAAAATAAGCCCAGAATGTTTAAATTACCCCAGATGTAAGAAAAGGCTTTATATAAACATGTCCAAGGAGTAGTTATTGAAACCAAAGTTGGGCGCACAAAATCTAAGCTAAGTTCTGATTATGCTGCTGTGAGACAACCTTGTCATTAGTAATGCATATATCTGTTTTAACTTTTTGTAGATAGGTATATTGGGTAATTAGCCAAGAGTCAACTTAGGTTCCTAATATGCGTGAAATGTCAAAGATTGCAATGGACGGAGGGAGTATTTTATTGTGGTTAACTATAGGTCTGTCCAAACATATAAATATTGAAGCATGTCTTCAGATGACAGCCACTGACAATCTCAAATACATACATGAAGTTTAAACACCAAAAGAAACTAATTAACTAACCTAAAAGTGCCTTAAATATAGATCTGATGCCTCATTATTCATTAAGAAAGCTCATCTATGATGGGAGGAAAAATCTCAGAAATCTAACCTGTTGATTAAGATCTCTGGCCTTATCAGCGTAAATGCGAGACTCTGATGTCAAGCGGCTAGACATTTGACTCACCTCTGCAAGAGTTCATAACATCCAAAAAGACTGTAATTCCCAACTATACGAAAGAAAAACAGTAGCGTACAAAAGACAAGCCCAAAATCCAAAGAAGGGAAAAGTACAAACGAACGGATAAGAGCTAAAATCATAAATACAGGTACAATTAAAATACAAATAAGGCATTTAAAGAGAAAACTGAAAAACGTATATATTATATTATATGCTCATTCCATCCCAGAATGATAATCCACTTCGAAAGTCAAAGGTTCTAATAAAAATTGGACCTTAACTTAGCCCTTGTTTTCTCGGCATGCTTAAACGAACATAATGCTGATCATATTTTACATACCACGCTCAATGATGCTTTCCACATTACACTTTTATTGTATAAGAATTTTAAGCAAATAAATAAGAAAAACATTCAGCATGTAAAAAGAGATTAAACTTACGGTCCAACTTTTCACCAACGCCAAGAACTTCTTGTACATTGCGAGTCATTATTTGGTGAACTTCATAGAGTTCATCATTCAGCTTTGCAATATTTCGCTGAGTTGTTGTGTCCTGGTACAGTTTCTTAGTCTTATGGATGAATGTGTCTTTTTAAAAATAAGAAAGGAAAAACAACATTAAAACCCGTAAAAGTATGAAAATGACCATTAACTAATACATACAAATCAAATTTAGAAAAAGACAAGATTTACCAAATTTTATAAAAGCATAAGGTCTCGCAGCAGTTTCGATTTGACTACCATAAACACGCTCAAATTCATTTCTAAGGTCTTCCAGGTATTGAAAGGCAAGTTTCTTTGGATAAGAACGATTACACATGGTCAAATAACACACACGCCCTTCACTTATATAACTGAGTGCTCCAGTTAAGGAAAAACTCTAATCCACAGATGAGGCAATTTCCATTTCAAGAGTAAAAGAAAAGGAAACGTAGAAACTGTAGCTTATGTAATGTAAACAATATAAATCCGATGCTTTTGGATTTTTTGCAATGAAGCACAAAATAAAACAGAAAGTCAAACTACCAAATTTAGTACAAAACCCGTCTTTGATGCCATATTGAACATTTGGAAGGAAGGGCATGGCGCATAAATACAACATCTAAGAATGCACCAACACTGCAAACCTAAATTGATTAAAGTAACCACATGTATAATGCATTAAATAAGTAATACAAATAGAAGTCCTAAAGAGACTGAGTCATATTCTTTTCTGAGATGAGTAAACTAAGAAGGATGATTGAAATGCATTCTCTAAGGACAAGACTACCTCTTAGAAATGCTTGTGCATCCTAAAACATATGCACGTTTATGCAAAGCATCACGCAAATATCATATACTGTAAAAATTACGGATTATTTGTTATGATCTTATATAAAGCAAGAGCACCCTGAAGAAACTGCCATTTGGTGAAGCCTTAAGGCGCGTTTGGTATTCTACAAAAATAAATAAATAAATAAAAATATTTCAAACTCAAATTAGGCTCTGAAACTTCCACCACCCATTCTTATTTGTTCTCTCATATCCAAAAATACATTAAAAAAATTTGAACACACACTTAGTTTGTGCCAAGTGGACTAGTACATATAGTATGTCTAAACAAAGGAGAAACTTCTGTGTTTATGCTGCAGTTAATTCTCATAGGTGATGCAAAACAAAGGGCAGAATGAACGAAAAGATAGAATTTTGTCTATACCCGCAAGGAATCGACCACTCCGCAGAGTGTTTTGAGGCCACTCTACAGAAATTACTCGCATCCACATACAAATAAAACCACATTACTCAAATAATAATATTCAACTCTGAAAATGATCTTGGATTACATTGATTCAAATAGACTACTAGAAAACCCTAAACTCAATGACCAAGTAAATATCCTATTTAAAAGGAAACAAATCTCCTAATAATTGTCATACTTACCAAAAATAAACTTCCGGAATAATCGTAGTAATTACTAAGTACATTTTCTATCCCTAAATAATAAAATAAAACAATTAATAATAAATAACTTCTTGACTTGCTCCGCATCAATAAGCATGGCTCATAACTTTGCAAACACCAACAAAAGTTTAGAAGGAAGCTCTAAATAGCGTAAGCGTGAAGCCCAAAAAAAATGGAAATTTGGAGAGACAAATGGCAACTAACGAGCCTATTCTACACGAAAAGGAAAATGATGGGAAATAGTAACACTCTAGCAGAAACTCAAAAAGAAAATATTAAAAAAATCAAAAGGATACTGGAATATATAGGTGTCAGTTTCAATAGACATTCTTGAAGCTTCATTATGGCCTCTTGAGAGGTTTTTGAACAGAGCCTTAGCTTGCTGTTTGTAGAAATTTGCATTTTGAACATCACGGCCATCATCCATTCCCTCTGCTAGAGGAAGGCCATCAGTAACACGAGCAATCATTGTCAGCTTCACCATATTTACTTCAAAAGCCGTCAGCTTCAAATAATAGCCGAAATGTGTTAGCCACAAGAAAGTTACTTATCCAAAAAGGAAGCACAAGCCACCAATTATATACGACCATGGGCATTACAGTATATGCAGTCGGATTGTTATTGTACAGTTGGATTGACAATTTATTGAACCTAACTATATATGCATGTCCATTGCCTTGTAAATGGGTTCTTCGTTTCAGGAGAGCTAGTGTTCAAACTGGCCACAATCGGGGGCGAGAAGCAGAGAACTGATTCAGAATTCACTTGAATGACTAGAGAATTAGGTAACTTCGATTATATCCTTGTCTTTTCTTTTGGTTTTCTCAACACGAAATATGTTAATGCGGGTACAGCTAAGTAGAGATCATTGAATCTATAAGTTTTACCAAATGAATGCCAGAAGAAACATCAATGCAAGTCTATCACCATAATTACACCCGCATACTATTTGCCTCCACAATGCAGCATAATTCTTCTTAACTACGTACGATCTTAACATATTTGAACTTTATATGGATTCAATAAAGTAATTCTGATTCGAAAAAAGCAAAGAACGAAGGAAAGACTGTGTCTGGTGGCTCTGGAAACAAATTTGTTGGATCTTCTGCTTTATAAATTTTCACTTAATTTTTTTTCAACAATGATTGTAGTTAAATGTATAACCCCCCTATAAAGATAACTTTAGAAAATCCTATACAACTAACTTGTTCGGTCATTTACTATTATCTGTATAGATTGCTTTTATCACACTGATCGAAAACCATAGCCACTATCCAGATACATGATGACAATGGTGGTAAGACATACGGACTATGACACTAGGTGAGTAACCTGTACCCAATTCAATTTTTTAAGGATTGATTGAACTTAATAACCTAATCTCCTGAATACCGGACACTTAATAATAAATTGGAGTAATAGACAAGACAACGCAAATAATTCATGGACACATCGAGATTTAATAATTTAGTTGAATTAAAATCTGATAGGGATAACTAAAACAACTCGGCTAACAACAATATTATTGCAAGGGTTAGTGACAAAAACATTACGAATTGTATGCATAAATTCAAATACCTTCAATCCACGCCGATGCTACTACTGAATGTGTTTTTATATGTATATGATTTATCGAGGTTAAGCAGATCTTGTCCTCCGTTTGCTCTATGGCGTTTTGACCATTTTCTTCTGATTTCAATGATCTGACCTGAAAATCAGACTGAAATGCGTTGATTTGGGGTTTTGGAGGGACGTTGGACAAATTAATAAATGAGGAAATTCCGTTAACGGAAAGGGATTTCTTTTGTCTAGAGAAATAATAATAGTACAAAAATTAAAGATCTCCTTGCAGCGTGGGTCCCTGGTTTGTACATTAATCTCTTGTCATTAGCCTTTCCTCTTTTTTATTTTAAACATGTTATTAACCTTTTCATGGGTTATGAGAAAATAAAGAAAAAAATAATAAAAAAATAAAAAAAGAGCCTGTGATTTTTACTTCTTCTAGTAATTTTATGTCTTCAAGTTTTTCACTCAAATGCATATTTATTAAGAATTGTTATTTTCACATAAATATGTTAAACTATTTAATATCAATTTTATTATATATTTTTGAGTTAAATAATGAAATTATTTGTTAAATTAACATAATATTTTAATTTTATAAATAGATCTCACTATTTAATATAAATTTTTTAAATATATTTTTGATTCAAATAATGTAATTATTTGTAAAATAAACATAATATGTTATTTTATAAATAGATCTCACTATTTAATATCAATTTCACTATAGATTTTTTAGTTAATTAATGAAGTTATTTGTAAAATCAACATATTTTTTTATATAAAAATAATAACTTCAATGTCAATTTTTATTTTTATTTTTATTTTTATTTATATTAAAGTCATATGTTTGGCAACAAACGCTCAAATTGTTTAATTCTATTTTAATTTAAAGGTTGTGTTTGTTTGTTGGGCCTGAATGATACAAAACTTAAAAGACATGGCCTCGTTTGATTAGAATAATATAATTTATTATTATTATTATTTCTTTGGATAAAAATTAGAAAAATATAATTAAACCAATTGACACAGTTTATTTTTTTTTATTTTATTTTTCATTTGAACAATTTTGCCCTTTTATATTTATTTATTCATTCATAACTGAACCCTACCACTTCCTTCAAAACTTGGCGCTTCTCCCTTTCCAAACAATTGCACCATAGATCTGTGGAACTCGGTGCCGATCACATTTTTCGTTCTTTAAAAATATTTATTTCATGATCTTTTGTAGATTATGTAAACTCAGGTATGATAAACATTCGTATTCTAGTACGTGGAAACTGGGAAGATTGATTGGTGATTAAGTGGCCGTCAGATGATAATGCTTTGTATTAAGAACTCTGAATAGCTGATCCATGGTGGGTGGCCTGCCTTTCATATACGTTAGGTTGCCAGTTGGTAGCTACAGCCAACACCTCAAAATAATAATAAAATAAATAATAAAAATAATACTATTATTATTATTATTATTAATGATGTAATTATGTTACTAATTACCGCTGGTTTGTATTACACCACTTTTAAGGTCGATCACTTCCTTTTTGGCAGCCAAACTTCAACAGTCAAACCCCAATCCTCATTTTACTTCAAATTCACCTTTGAATTTGCTTAAACACCACAACACAAATATGCTTCAACTAATAAAAAGCAATCAACCACCTAGCCAACCAACAAAACTTACATAACTTCATATAAATTGCAGCATACAGACCACATATGGTAGTATAACAACTCCTATATATCAGATTACATCCCACTGTCAATCTTTACGGTAAGAATCAAAGGGTGCATTGAGATTGGCAACAAACACTGGGAGAGGGCGACTCAAGCTGGAGAAGCAGGGCACATGCTAGATGGCTCCGATGGATGGACGGACCATCTCACCTGAGAATGTCGCATGTGCTCTTGCTCTCCATCTTGGAACCTCTCCTATATCTCCAATCAACAAAAATTTCCAGTAAAAATCAAGCATCGCTCAAGCCCCCAACTCAGGTATAATATTCCTCACCAGCTTATGTTTGAATCTTTATATATTGTTAAATAAAAAGCAAACTAATGAAAAATATAACATCTGACAAACAAAGTATCAAATCAACAGAAGGAATATATCATCAGTTTATAAAGGAGAAATGTAAAAGTGTGAATATGAAAAAAAAACACACACACACACACACACACAAAATAAGTGATCAAACCGCATAATCACATAGCTCTTCTTAAAACCCAGCATTTGATTTTTAACAGGTACCACACAAATTGGAAAGGAGAAAAAAGTAATGCTCTGTCCGCACCAAAATCAGAGTAGTGATCTGCCAATTGGCAACATTTTGTTCAGTGCAACGTACAACATACTATTTCAAACAACTATCAGAAATAACCGACAGCAAGATTATGGTTAAGGCCTCCCACATCCACCAAATATACATAATCCTAGTGTAGACTTAATATTAGATGAGCAAGCCATGCCTACCTCAACCATTTGCTATATATGCAACATCCTTACACCCTATGAGAAGATGATCTAAATCAATGTAGCTTCGTAATTGCTTCCAAAGTTCCAGAGATATATTCATCTAAGCTTTGACTCGCCTCCCTTGCTTCGAAATGACGACAGAGAAAAGAATGACCGTGGGGCTGCAAATTAAACAAAATTTAAGTACGTCAGTCCTCATATATTAGATTTCTTTCTTCCTACTTTTTTTTAATTTTTTTTAATTTTAAACAAGTGATTTCTTTCTTTCTGCTAAATAGACTAAATTCTAGTTCGCAACATTTTACTGGGAAACCAACAAGACAGAAAAGGTGTTAAATCCTAACTACTCTCTTCACCTATACATCTCATTCTTTTTGGGTACGGGAGTATATGGCCCCATGTACGGGAATTAGAACCAGCAACCCTGTGAGCATTCCTCAAGCCTAGCCATTTCTCCCACCCCTTGGGGTGGGTATACTTGCATCAATTAATGAATAATGATAATAAATGTTCTTAATATTCCCAAGTCCTGAGATAAGCTATTCATTCATTAGTTCACCTAGTCATCAAACTAGATATAAGACTCGTGTGTGTGTTTGTGTATATATATATATATATATATAAATAATTGTGGTCCTGCAGCCTTTACCCTTAGGGTGCGCACTGGGTCAACCATCTATTCAAGAGAGAAAGAAGCCTTATTCATATAGTATGCTTATTTGTAATTTTGTCTTCTTTTGGAGCTACCAAATTAACTGTGTATCCCCAATTAATTATTTCCTGTGAAAGCATAGAGCAAAGCAAGTATTAAATTATCAGTAAGATTATGAATGACCTCTCATTGAGCTTCCAGACAAATGATCCTCCCTCAGTTTGAAGTTTGCTGGAGGAGCAGCACTATAACTGTTCAAATCTTGGACTAAAAAAAGAAAGAAGCATCAGGTTATCAACTTGAATTCTTTCACTTTTCCTATAATATTTTCAATTTTCAAAGATAATCAATTGTTTTACTTTGGTAGCATGTCAGCTTGTATTGAGTAATCAACACAGATACGAACAAAAACAAAAGCAAATCTCAGCTGGAAAAGTTTTACATCAAAAGACCTATCTGGAAATCCCCGGTATTTACAGATTAACCATTTCTGAAATTTCTACGAAATTTCTTCCAACCCTATAGTGAAGCAGTAAAAGAGATTCAAATTCTTTTGGAACTAAACTCCAATAAACAGATCTTGCTCTTAAGCTGTAATCTTCTCATTTTAGTTTCCTGCTATACACAGAAAATGGTTGCGGCTAAAGCATATAGGAGCAGTAGGCTTGTTAAGGATCATATCTTTCCATTTAAGAAACTAAAGCTCAGAAGAAAGACTTATTCGGAAAAAGAGACACATAGAAAGAGACTTTTATCCAGAAACTGAAAATTTTCTTTTTCTTTCCTATTTGTTCTCTTTGGTCTTCTTCTGCAGCAGGAAGAATTAGAAGTCTAAATCTCGATTTGGCAAAATCAATTTATCATATGAGCATTGAGAAAGTCTAAACAAATTAGAAAGCACAAAGTTCACCTTGCTCACTGAAAAACTCGCTTTCGTTGAAGCTCTCTTCAGAAGCATGACCTTGCGCGAACCCCATTCTCGACTTTCTAAGATCTTCTGATGATCTATTAGCAGGATCTCGTCCATCTTCTGTATCATCATCTCCCTCAGAAGTTGTAGCAGAAATCCAATCAGCCAAGCTCTCTTTGCCCCGACTTTTCCTCCCAAATTTTAGTAACCGCTTAAATCCTTTGGTCATATCCTTGCGGGATTGACTGTGAGAAGAATTAGCTCCAATAATCGTTTTCTGAGCACTTCCCCATTTCTTCCTCATTCGTGCTGCATCAGCCTCTGTTTGATTTAAAGGGTGCAAATTCCAAGACGCAGGGCTCCCCAGTGGAGAGTCTGCAGAGGCATCAACATCGGACACCTCTTGAGGATATGAGAATGGATGATGAATACGGGAGTTCCATGACCTAGGGCTCTCTCCTGGTGAATCTTGCAAAGACCCAACAGGGAGGAAGGCAGAAGACATAGAGGAAGGAAATAAAGATGGTTCCACTTGAGAAAACAATTGTAAGCCATCCTCATTTTCTGACCCAGAATTAACTAACTTGGCAGATTCCTGACTGGGGCTTGGTTCTCTGTGATCTATGTTTCCATGATCTTCAGCTGTCCTTGATGGGAATTCCTCCTCGTCTTCATCTTTGACCATACTTTTTGAAAATTTGTCATGATGACTTTGTTCTGTCTGATCTATGTCAAACTTTAGTTCTGGGTTCAAAGGAGAGATGTCCTTGAATTCAGCAAGGCTCAAAGTGCTTTTTCTGAGGGACTGTGGCCGCTTCACCTTCTCTTCCTTGGCATGCGGTATCTCTTCGCCGGTGCTTCGGGTGCGAGCATAGTTTCGTACTTGTGGGCGGGCAATTTTACTGAAGGTTGAATAAGGCTTGGTGTTTTCTTTTCTCAAGTCAGAGAAGTTCGGAACCCATTGCTCAAGTGGATTTTCGGATTGCATTCTTCTGCGTACTGAACCAGAATTGGAAGCTTTGGTGGCTGACTTTGGAACTGGTGCTGCTGAGGTGCGAGGTGTGGATGAAGACAAATTTCTGTTAGGTAAAAGCCTCTTAGTTTGAGAGCTCCTAGGAATGCCATTCCCAATAGATTTCTGTTCTGGAAGCTCAAATGGATCTTCATCATCTTCACTCTGCAAAAAGTCAAACAGCTGCTTTAGAAAGGAAAAAATATATATATATATTTTTGATGATTAGTGAATTCTAAAAGGCAAATTCAACTTTCTAATCAAAACAAATATCCAGTTCCACCATTCACCAATTGTGCTTAAATAATTAGTTAAATGCTAAATACCTGCTCCATCTTCAAAGATGACCTAATATTAAATGATCTGAGTCTCTCTGCACTTCGACGGGCACCAAATACTGAATCCTGTCCATCTGCAGACCCCGAAAAGTTGACCATCATCTTGGTTCTACTGCGTTCAAAACTATCCTGCATGGCCTTCAATGTGGCTTCCTTCTCCATTTTTCTAGAATCCCATTCTTCCCTTAGTTTTGCATCTCTTTTCTGCATGTATGTATCATAGAATTTCCCTCTCGAGTCATTTAACAATCCATTTTCAGAGATATTAAACTTTATAGTCTCATCGTAATCCTGGCTATCAACCGATTTCACAACTGACTGATCATTAAGCTTTAATACATTTCTAGAACTACCAAAAGAGTCGGTCGCTGTTTTATCGTCGTCCAGAAATAACTGCATAGTAATATCCGCAACTTGTCTTCTGTCTGGTAAGCTTGATGCCTGTTCAATCTGCATGTTGGGAGGCTTGTTCCTCCGTGTAGAATTTGACTGGTCTCCAGGAGCTCGAAGCTTATGCTCTGCAAAAAGCTTTTCAAGCTCGTTTGCTTTCATCTTCAGCTCATCATTGAGGTCTTGATTTCCTTTCAACTGTCTTATCCACTGAACTGGCTCAGCAGGTGTCACAGGAGTCGAGGCACAACCTTCTTGATCCTCCATAATTGTCTTACCAGAGAAAAGTGTGTTATTAGTTCCATAAACAGAACCACTTTCATTCATCCTGCTTTTAGACTTCCGAATCTGTTCGCGGGTGGAGACTTGGTTCTGGAACTTCATTATTGGGATCCCAGAATCTTCCACCTTCGGTATGTAACCGTCAGATTGCTTCTTAGATGACTCTAAGGCTTGCTTTTCAACTTTTTCAGTTTCTACCAAGGACTTACAACTTGATTGAGAATCCAAAAGAACACCCTCTGTCCCTTTATATCTAGTTACAAAGGCCTCTCGAATTTTCGATCCAGAGTTATCACCTAATTGCCCAGAGTTCACTGCTGTCTTTACAGAGGACCTTAATCGCGTTTGTGAAACAGATTGATTCCTTAATTCAAAATCTTCCCCACGGTCCAAATTTTCACATGCAGAAGGTTGATATGACTGGTTGACAGATCTAACATCACCACTCGTGCTTGCAAAGACTCCACGTTTGATCTGCAGACCAACCCCTTCTTTCAGTCTATCAATCTGCATCTCAGAATCTTGCTCTACAGTCTCACCATGCTTGACATGTCCATAAGACCCTTTAGAGCTTCCTTGATTCTTAAAACCAAACCGATCGGCCCTATCAAAAGACAAAGCTTGGCTTTGAGAAGTCGCGTGGTCCTTAACACCAGCCTTGCGAAAAGATGAACTTGACTGAGTTTCAGCTTGAGTTTCAGCTATTCTAAAAGTAGAAGCCATTTTGTCAGACTCATAAGCATCCCCTGGTCTACCAGAAGAAATCACCAACTGTATTCCAGAAACTACCCCAGCCCTGGTGGAACCCACTTCTGCTCTGAGAGAAGAATCAGCTTGATCTTTCGACCCACTATCACCAATTCTACTTGGAATAATTCCTAAGTCAGGCTTATTTGAAGTAGCAGTATCACTCCTCTTTCCATCATCCTCAGAGTTGCCCTGACAAGCAGAGGAAACAGATGCTGTGCCTAATGGGCTATCAACTTCCTTCTTTTCACAACTCAAATCAATACTAATACTCATGTCACTGACACCACTCCATCTCCTCAACACAGTCTTCTCAGTGGTGGCAGGACCTGATGACATATCAGAGGACTGTCTACGAAGCTCCACAGACTTGGCAACAATGGGCTTCCCGCCGCTACCAGAAGAAGTAGTAGAAGTCTCTTTTTGCTTGTTCTCGAACAAGCTAATCCGATCCTGCACACTGAGCTGCCTCACTGGGGGACCAGGCCGAGTTGTTGGTGGCTCAACCTCACTGCTACCACTCTCTTCTTTCTCTCTCACACTACTGGTGTTTTCCTTCTCAATGCTCGACTCTCTACCACGGCGTAAAGGGGAGGTGACGGAGGACGAATTGGCTTGTTGCCACGATGAGGATTTTGGTTGCTCCGAAGGTTGTTGATGAGTTGCATCTAGTTCTTGGCCGGCTGTGAATATCTGGGGTTGGTGGGGTCCACTGGGTTGTCTGGTGTTCGAGTCATCATCAATGGACATGTCGGACCCGTACGAAGATCGTAGAGTTCGGTCTTCTACTCCGGATTTCCATGACTTTATCACGTCCGGCCGTCTCTCACACAGCGAAATGAATTTGCTGCAAGCTTCTCTGCACAGAAAGAAATACTGTCATATACAAGTACAAATAGTTACCACAGGGGACCTGCCTTCTATTTTATATAAATAAAAATATGTAACAGTACCGATAATTGACTTTCATTTAGTTCTCACTTTTGAACTTTTTTTGCCTCCCCTTATTCTGATCTTTTTCTGCTTCGGAGTAACATTGTGATAGGCACACGATACACAAGAAACACGCATAAAAGCACGGGTACACACGCGAAGGTTGGGGTATGGCATGAAAGAAAGATGGGTAGTTTCAGAAGTCTTACTTAAGGCGATAGGCGCCAAAATGATCTGCAAACAGTTGAAGTTCTGTGATGGTGCCAGTGTCAAAACCAGCAGCAGCAGCACGAGCAGACGCTGTGTTTAAGTCCTGCTTAACTGCAGCAAGCCGTACATCAATGGCTCTAAGCAGTTCCTTCCTGTGCAAACATGAAATAGGAAATTTGACTTGGCTATTAAACTCAGAGAATATGAAGAATATGTTATACTAGTTTACATAGTAATAATAGATTTCACATCTATGTACCAAAAAAATAGATTTCACATCTGCATGTAAGAATACGAAGAATCAGATGTGCACAGACGCACACAAACAGTTACAGAGAGGTCTTACTTAGTGGGATCTGCTGCTGCTGCTGTGTTGCCGCTTCCACTTCCACCTGAAGAATATAGATGCAATTAGTATTGGAGAACTAATTACAGACAACTCCATAAAAAATCTGGTCTGAGAAGGTAATTCCAGTTTAGATTTCATTATTGTATCAAGGTATGCAATGGGCTGTAAGAAGGAAAGCGGATGCATATTTCCTGACAAATGACGATTGGGCTGATCTTTAAGAATTACTTCTGCTTCAAGGGTAGGATACCATGCGAAACACGGATTACGGAAAGATTAATATAAAACCACGGTACAAAATAGAATGGCATCACAAGTTCTCACGAGTCGAGAGAATATACTTATCTTCTCTAAGTAAAGTATTAAACAGATGTTGAAGGAATCTATCAACTAGAGATGCAATCATGCTCAGACGTATCAAAGACATCCTGTATATTCTAAAATTAAATATTTAATTATACTTCAATATACAACATTGGTGACTAATATTCTAGTATTAGGTCCAATACTTGCAGTTCTTGATAGCTACTAAGACCCATTACTTGACTCAACAACTAATCAAAAAGACTGCATGGGGCAACAGAAGTCACAGCAATATAACAAGCAAATTGACAATGTTTCGCCTGATATATCAGAACTACTATCAGCTAAACAACCTATTCCTTTCTTTGGGAGAAAAAAAAAGGGAAAAACAAACTCAAAAAGAAGGCAATTTGCAATCTTTACAATGATCAGACACATAAATACCCTAAAGTCTGGTGACATAGGCCTGTAAAGAAGCAAGCAAAAAAAAAACATGTTCTGGAACAGGAGCGAAAGATAAACAACTATCTCTAAGAAGAGAAAATTTCACGATGTGTACAATTAACTCAACCCGATAAGGAAAAGAAGAAGATTCAAGTGATCAAATCAAATCCAAACTGAGGTCGAAGTCTATGCCAATTTCAACACCAAAATTAGAAACAGTAACAAGCTTGAATTCAAAACCAAACTCGATAAAGATGTCAAATATGGAAGTGAATAAGCAATGCGGAATTCAAAGCACTCATTAAGTCAGTGACAAACAACAACGTATAACGCTAAGCTTCAAAAAAAATGCTTCCTCTTATTTATTAATTTTATTGAGTTTAACTGCCTAATATTAAATGCTAATTTTATCAAAGTTAATTTTATTTTTCATACATGTACTAAATTAAAGAGAAAAAGGAGTGGCTAGTGTCACGTCCTGCACTCTTTGGCACGAGGCTAACCCCCACACAGGACGATGACTGGGCGCCACGTGGATGCTTACATGGAGCTTAGGTGGACATTCACACTAGGAGCTTATGTTGCGCTTACTGGACGCTTACGTGGAGGTTAATGGGCGCTTACATGGCATCAACTAAAATGCTCCAAGAATACTCTAAAATGTTGAAGGCTTGTAAAGTAATTGTAAAAATCTTACAAATTTAAAAAGATAGTTTTGGACACTCATTTGTAGCCGTTAGATCAAAGTGATCACCACCGTCCGTTGTGGAGGTGGATTAGTATAAATAGGGGAGGTCATCATTTGACAATCCAATCCATTCCAAGCATTGTAAAGTAAGTCAAAATAGCAACACATAAGTGCTTTACTACTCCAAACATGTACGAGCCAACAAGCTAATATATACTAGATATCTGGTGGATATTGAATGATTTGTAAATGAAGTGTTATCTTGGATGATCCAGATGCTAGATTAGTTCAATTTCAACAAAGAGAATGACTAAAGTTACTGAATAGCAGCTATAAACATACCTAATGTCCTTGAAAGCCGATCTTCCACTCCCTGAAATTAATGCAACCTACTAAGTATGACATTCCCATAAATCAATCACTATCATCTGCAACAAATTCACATAAACATTAAGAAGCTTCTACCTGTGAATAGATAATCCGTGCTGATTCCAGTTGAGACATCTCTGCATCGAAGGTATTAACCATTTCCAAAACTTCTGGTGTACTAACAAACCTCACAAACCTAGAAAAAAGGAAAACCAATTAAATCAAAACCAATTTACAAATCAAAAGAATTTCAACAGACAAGCTGCATTACCTCTCAAGGGTTCCCTTAGTGAACCATATTTCACCATTTTTATGCTGATCAATTTCAAGTTTAATTGACTGAACTGCCAATGCAACTTGTTCCTCTGCAATCTTCAAATGAGTCGCAAACGGCTTCACTAACCCTGACGCAATCTTCTCAGTGTTCCCATTACAGGAAACAAACAATTCACACCTGCCGAAAGAAAATAAAGAATTAAATACAGAACACCATAAAATTATCCAATATAATATACATGCAACACGTGTCCTCACCGTGACCGCTTTGGGGACAGCTGGAATACTGCATAGTCAAGTGCCGTGTCTGATTTCATTTTTCTTTGACAAGAGAGTTTGCTTTACTTATTTCATATACACAAACATAATCCTTTACACATAATCTAAAATTCCTAATAGTCACAAAGCTAGTCAATCCTTGGAATGCAATCCACCAGCGTGTATTTTCTGCAAATAGAATAATTACAGTATAAAAACAATAATTAGCTTGAAATGATACTGAAGCTGAATACAAATCAGTAAGCACTCAAAAAGTAAGTCTAAAAATAGAAACTAACACTTTACTAAATTAGCCGGTAGAATAGAGTAGCAGCATGTAGAATAGAGTAGCAGACAAATATTACATTACAGATCTCACGGTTAACAAAAGTAGATTTTGAACAGCAATGCATCTAAATTGAATTATCTAAACAACTTAAATTCAAAATTGAGTCAGATCTGATTTTTTACGCGTATCAAAATTGGAATGCTAAGCTTCAAGTTAGGTAAGTAAAAACAGAAAGATCAACCAAAAAAACCCTAACGAATATCAGGAGAGAAACGTAACAATCACAACGTACCTTGGGAAAATGAATGGAGAGATCTTCAATTATCGAAACAGATCGTACAAATTCGAGTTCAAATGTGAACCAACATTTCAGTTTGAATTGCGGCTTTTGGGGAAATACATTTATCTTTTAATCAACGTACGCGTGTTAAAGAGAACATTATTATAGTAGAATATTTGAGGAAGGGGGTTTTGTTTTATTTGGTTTTTATGAAACCCTACAATGAAATGGGTCTCAAATGTATGTAGTTGTCTGTCGTCAATCGTTCTCTTCGCTTTACTCCTTTCTAAACATCATCTTTTTTTCTCTCTCTAAAATTCTTTTTCCCTGTTTTAGGAGTACGTGTGTATATATATATATATATATATATATCTGTGCTTCAGACAAAAAAATATTTTGATTGCGAGCAAAACTTAACTAGGATGAAAGACAAAAGGACTCTGTGTTGGATTCTTTATGTTTCTTTCGAATTTTACGAATAGTAGGAGTAACTTGACACTCGCTGTTTGAAATTATAAGAATACCCATCAGGTAATCTGCAGTAGACTCTAAATTTGAACGGTCCTGCGAAAATTATAATTATGAAAGCGAGAGCTATCGAGTTTATTTGACATAATTTATTTTATAATAAATTATAATTCATGTATTTATTAAATTTTTTTGAGTTAAAAAATTATTTATTGATTAATTTTTTAAAATAAATTAATAATATTATTATATTTAATTAATAAAAAAATTTGATTAATAAAAAATAATAATTTTAAAAATAGTTATTTTTTAAAAATAAGTTATAATTAGTTCTAATAATTTGAACAAAACAAGTACATAGATGTCTCTTTTGATGCTGTGGAATTGTTTGAAATAATTTATTTTAAAATATTTTATAATTTATTTATTATTAAAATGTGTTATAAATTAAAAAAAATATTAATTAATTGTTTTAATTAAGTTGACAATATTATTATAATTAACTTATATTTTTTAAAATTAATAAAAATAAATAATTTTAAGGTAGTTAATTTTTAAAAATAAACTATAATCAATTAAAATAATCAATACGAAACAAGCAATCAGTCACAATTGTAGTAAAAATTAAGAATTCTATTTAGGAGTTTTTAAAACTTTGAAAATGTATTCTACTGTATTGGTCTTCCTGGGCAACGAAGTAAAATGGTTCTTGTATTGGTTAAATTTTATTTTAGTCTACATATTTTATTAATAATACGATCCTTGTACTAATGTGTTATGTTATAATCGATAATAATTTTAATTATTTTTTTTTTAATGTGCGTAATTTTATTTTTTTTGATGTAGAATGGATTAATGTTGATAAGGTCCCCAAATCGCTTTTATCTAATTTACTAATTTAGAAAAATATAACTAAATTGATCCACAATGGCATAATATGAGAATCTTATTGACAAAAAAATATATATATAATGATCAAAATAAAACATAACCAATAGTACATTGACTATTTCAATATTTTTGCTGTCTCTCAAAGATTATCTTACTTGTGATTTTTATTTTTCAATCTTGTCCAAAATGTATGGTCTTGTAGGTGCATATTACAGAAATAATTATTAGAATAAGTAAAAATGACAAATACAACAAAAAAGAAAAAAGAAAATATGTTAATCTATTTAAGCTCGACTTAGCCGCGCGTGGTGGCTGGAGAGTGAAAAATGAAAGCCTTACCAAGTTCTGCAGACACTAAAAACCTACTTGTTATTGGCATGATTCTCATCTCACTTTCAACCCCATGTGGCATCGTCTAAAGTTGGTTTCAACTATTTGACATCATATAACAAAATTTGAGTGGCTAATAGGGAAAGTTTGACAGATTTGCACACAAATATAGAAAAGGAAAATTAAAATGAAAATGAAAATAATTAATAATTTCATTAATAATAAATAAATAAAATATTATAAAACTTGAAGAGGTTGAAACTCTTTGATAAAGGGCTCATCAGTCGAAATTCCATGAGTCTATGAGATCAAGAGACCTCGACACACGCAAAAAAAAAAAGAAAAGAATCATTGTAATATGAGTTCAGACCTACTCTTATATATATATATATATGATGTAACTTAAAATATACTCCATCCGTCCCATATTAAGTGTAACGGTTTAATTTTTCACGAATTTTAAAAAAAAATGTTATTTAGATGAAGAGTTCCATTTTTGCTCTCATGACCAAAAAAAAAAATTGACATGTCCTCCTACCAGTCTACACCTCTTGGTTCCAAGAATACAAATTCAAACCTTACACGTATTACCGCTGTTGTAACTCCACTTATTTTTCCGTCAAGTTCAACACTTCCTTTCCTTGCACTTGTTGTTCACTCACTTTGAACTACTCCAAACTTATTGCTAGTGTTGTTCACTCATTTTGAGCTTCCTCTTTTCCCTCAAACCATCAACAAGACAAAGAGCGTTAGATGGTTTGATTATAAAAAATTACAGGTAAGGGCAACCACCATA
Organism: Pittosporum tobira; assembly: GCA_032359685.1. Taxonomy (NCBI): domain Eukaryota; kingdom Viridiplantae; phylum Streptophyta; class Magnoliopsida; order Apiales; family Pittosporaceae; genus Pittosporum; species Pittosporum tobira. The sequence continues at coordinate 4,301 of JAUMHB010027730.1, read as the reverse complement.
AAAACTTCCAATATTTTTGTTTTGAAACCACCGTAAAAATTTACAATCTTTCTATTTTGAACCTCATTCAATAGAGCAAACTCTTCAAATTAGATGGTCGTGTACACCAAAGTTCCAAAGAATTTTCTGTTCTTATATGTCCAAACACTGTAAGTACTCCCTATCCTATAGTCTTTCTATTCGATCTAAATTTCATATTTTTGTCCTAAAATTTTGGGATTACTTCGTATTATGTTTTAAATTTACTCTAGATTAAATAGGAAATTTAGATTAACAAGGTAATTTAGATTAACTAGGAGTATTAGTGATAAGGCTACTATGTTATTGCTAAGAAACAGAGTCCGTACAGAGACTCTAAAATTCGAATTTGTCTTCCACATATGCTCCCAAACTTGGTTCAATTTTTGGCTTAGTTCAATTAGATTATCTGGGCACCGATTCTTAGCAATTTGTTGTCATTGAAGTTTTTTCTTATTTTTATCAGTTTTTTACTAGAATGGATTTTGATCAATCCAAAAAGTCCAAAAGAAATTTAACAGACAGAAACGTCAAACAATATATACAATTCTATACTCATTAAGCGTGAATAGAAAATGTATGAAAAGTGTAGTAAACAACATTGCATCTCGGTTTAATGTAAGCCGAATCACAATTTGGCTATTTTGGAAGCAACATCTTATTCTCTTGATAATTCTGTAACTCCTGATGTGTTTTAGAAAGAAAGAAAGATACAGAGCGCCACAAAGAGAAATTGATATGACCAAACTAAAGAAAATTGAATTGCGTTAACGTACAAATGTTCGCTCATTGGCACTAGCACTGGAAAATACTAAATCGACAGTTCATCGGCGAATGAAAGAATGGATGATCAGAAGACATACAAATTCTTTGAAACCATACTTGACCGATGCTAACAATAAGAGAATGCTAGAATTTTGTTTATCAATGCGCGAACCAGCTACTAGTCTTGATGAAAATCTTAAAGTCAAGGACATGTATAATTGTGTTCACATTGTCGAAAATTGATTCTTTATCTCAAAAGAAACCGAGCGATATTACCTTTATCTCGAAGAAATTGACCCTTCATGAACTTGTCAAAACAAATGCTTTATAAGAAAGGTTATGTTTCTAGCTACTGTTACTTGTCCACGTTTTGACAATGGCGGAAATGTTTTGTTCTTAGGTAAGATTGGAATATTTCCATTTGTCGTAACAAAATTAGCCAAAAAAATAGCAAAAATCAAAAATTGGTATAATTAAAACGAAATCAATAGCGGTCAACAAAATACCATACACCGAGTGGTTGACTAAGAAAGTGTTGTCTGCCATTCACACAAAATGGCCACTGTCTTTCGATGTCGAAAATATGATAATTCAACATGATAATGTGATGCCCCATATAGACGCAACTGACCCTTAGTTTGTTGCTGTGCTAGAGAAGAAGAATTTTCTTTTTGATTTGGTTTCTCAGCCTCCAAATAGCCCTGATATGAAGGTTTTAGATCTCGGGTTTTTTTGAACTATTCAATCCTAGCAATATTAAGAAAGTCCCAACACAATTGATGAGCTTATTGCAGTAGTTGAGAAATCATTTGACGCAATGTCGCCCACTACTCTTGATAATGTATTTATCTCACTATAGGGATATATGATTGAAACTATTAAAGTTTTGAGAGGAAACAACTATAAGGTTCCACATTTTAGAAAAAAATCGATTAAAAAGAAATGGCAATATCATTTGTCAGTTCGAGTGTTACCGGACATTTGTGAATAATATGTTGCCTCACCTACAACATTTGTGGTATGTACTCATTTAGTCTCATTAGATACCTCTTATTTTATTGTTATAACTTCTATGGATCTTCATTTTTAGGTTGTTGCCAAGAAGACGTCAATGTAGGTATGAAATATTTTTGGAGACATGATTTTTGGAAGGTTTTGCTAGTACATATTGCATAAAGAATGTCTACAATATGATGAACAAACGTTGTCCTGATGTTGTACAAATTGGGTCTGTTCTGAAAATAGTACTGTATAAACTTATGTTGTTGTTATGGAAATTGGTTCTGTTTTTGAATTTGTGTAATGTTTTTGTATTCTATGAGCATAATATGTATAATTTGGTGAACGTAACATTGTAATGATTACCTTCAATTTAAGGCATGTCCTTACATATAGGTTTTTATCATATTGTGAGATTCCAGCCCATCTGCCATTAACAATTGCTTGCCACAGTGCTGGGAGGTAATGGAGTTCAAGCCTTGATGACAGAACTTCAGTTCCTTACTCTGAATTTCCAAACTTAGTTGTGGTGTAAGCATGGTTATCATAATCAGATCGGACACTGAACCGGTCGAGGCACCGGCACAATAGTTCTTTGGTTCAACCGGTTCAATCGTCGGTTTAACAGGTTAAACCGTATTTTTAAAAAAAAATATTAAAAAATATTTTTATATGTTAGATATAATAATTACACTATAAACTTATAAAATTATATAGTTTTCAAATGGAACAATATCATATAGCCTTCAGAGGGAACAAGATCTATACATTTACATAACGAGTTAATATTATCAAGACTTAAACTCTTATTCTCAAAACATTAAACTGCATTTTAAATTTACTTACCATGATAAAAAAATATTTTAATAAAATAACTAAACATTTAAACTCTTTAAATTTTTTATTACAAGTCAGACTATACTTTTTTTATCTCATATAATTTACAATAGTTTTTGAAGATTCTATAATACAAATTTTAAAATACATAAAAAGTAGAATATTATATATTTAAAATATTTTAATTATATTTAAAAATAAAATATATTAATTTTTTAAAAATAAAATATTTTAATATATATTTTATGTATTTTAAAATTTGTATTACATAATTGTTAAAAATTGTTACAAAGAAAAATCAATACTTTCATCATTTTCCAAAATCGGCTGGTATTTTAAATTTTGGACAGTTCAATGGTTATTTGAAAAACCAACCGATTTAAATGATTTTGACCGATATTTTTGCAACTTCGGTAATTTGATCGATTCGTGCCGATAAAACGACGGAAATGCGGTTGAACCGGTCGGCACGATTCAGTTATGATAATTATGGGTATAAGTTACTTTGTTAAGGCTGCTTTGTAACACCCCCAAATTTGGGTACCCACACTCCGACTTGAGTTGTCAATTTATTAATAACATTACAACTTAAACACACAGGATTTTATTAAAAAGTACACAAATTTATAATAAAGTACATCATATCACGCTAGAAATATTATATAGGGCACTCTTCATAAATTATCAATCTAGCAAGGTATGCAGTGGAAACATATAAGCAACTGTATTATTTGGACCTCTAGTTCATTTCTCCCAATAACCTCGTTATCAGTTATCTGCACTAAAAACAAATATGAGACAAATGAGTGAGCTCAAATAACCCAATAAGAAGTATCATGACTAAAGATAACTGAAACAAAAAAAATTCATAACCTTATAAGTCAACAAATTGAGTGTAAATGAGAATATAGACATATGAAATACTATCAATGTAACTATAAGGAAAAAGTAAGCACATAAATAAAGCAATTATAAATGTTTAAATTCTTCAGTCTTTAAACATTCATCATGATATCATTAATTGACTTTCCATAATACGTGGCTTTACCACACAGGTAAACGCACCAAAATTATACGTCCTTGCCCCCAGCTAAAGACAATTATAATTTAGTAATTCTGTCACACAGACCAATAATATAACATTTGTATATCTTTGCCACTCAGGCTAAGACACCCATAATCAAATCTGAATCCGATGATCACATAAATAATTAAGATGCGACCTTCAACTTTTGTAACGAAAGTAGTCAACTATCAACAAGTTAAGAATTAAGAAATTTAGGAATTATTGTTACTCAAAGAGTAGTGACAATTGTTCAATAATCAAATTGTCAACATATATTCAAGGTCAAATATAATATTCAATCTCAAGAGTTTCTAAACTGAATAAGGTGTTTTCGGTGAAAAAAATATATTCAAGAGGAAATGATAACATAACATAAAAGTCAAATGATATTCCTTCCAGTGGAAGCAAAAGGATGATACTCCTTACCTTAACGTGTATTCTGTAAGAACCCAATATTTTCAAAATGTTATGAAATTTATTCATTTTTAACAGTATAATATGTTAGGATAAAATAAAATTTAGGGTGGTAAATTCAAATTTTGGTTTCTGACAAAAAGAATGTCAACGTTAAAATTAGGCAATATTTATTCCCGTACGGAGCGCCGCAAAGTATTTG
>JAUMHB010027708.1:0-22759 GCA_032359685.1 Pittosporum tobira | reverse complement strand
CCCCCCCCCCCCCCCCCCCCCCCCCCCCCCCCCCACGCTATCTCCTTTTTGCTGATGAAAAACGGAGAAATGATTTAAGTGATGGAGAAAGGGATCACGTGTTTGATTGATTGGTGAGTTACATAGTATGATTTAATAGTATATTAATATTATTTTAATAATTAAAGTAGTACAAATGACTTGTTTGATATTAATTATAGTTTATTTTTTTAAAATTCATTATTTTTATTAATTTTAAAAAATTATAAATTACGTATAATTTATATTATTAATTAATTTTAAAAAATTAATTAATTAATATTTTTTAACTTATAATATATATTTTAATTGATAAATATGTTATAAGTTAAGTGCGTGTTTGATGAGCAAAATTTTGTCCGTTTTATGAGTTAAAACAAAAGGCTGCTATGTACCCAAAAAAAAAAAACTGTCGTCGAAGGTTGTTTGGTTGGCGACTCAGAATGTGAGTTCGGCTGTTGTGCATGTGGTATAGCTCATGAGTATGCTTTAAATTCACTCCATAATTATGGTATGAGATTTTATTTGAATTATTCAACATGTATTCGTTAATTTTTTTACAAGCAAATATATTTGTCTAGTACATAATTAATTATATTTAAATAAATTTATTTAAGTTATTTTTTCTCGTAAGAATGACAGTTTAAACATTTGTCCCGTACATGCACTATGTGATAAATTCATGTCATTTTTGGTCATTTACACTATTTCAGTTGTAACGCGATATTTACTACCAAACAACAATTTATGTTAAGCTGCATAAATTGATACAAAGTAAACAAGATTTTAATTTTGTAAACTCAACTTTAGTTGCAAACGTGCAAACTCAGTTTCAATAATGTTTGGTTTTAGCTGTTTAAGTTTTTACCAAACGAGCCCTAAATAAATTATGTCGATCTAGTCAAAAGTAGACTTATTAATTATTCTAAATATCTCAAAAAAATGAGTAAAATATAAAAAGTACGCAAATTAAAAAAATTTATTTATTTAGGAGAAAATATATTTTTTAACAAGATTATTCTTATAAATGTATTTTATAATGACAGAGAAATTTTTTTTTGATGTAATATAAAATAAGAACAAAAAGATAATTACAAACTCCTTAATTTTTTTATTCGTTCTAAGTTTTTATATAAATTAAATATAACAATAGTATCAATTTATTTTTAAATTTTAATTAATAAATATTTTTTTAAATTAAATTTATTTTTATTAATAAATAAACTATAAGTTATTACGGAATAACCCGTCCTACCCAACGAGCTCTTTACAACTGCACAGTCGCGCATCAGGCCGGAACGTTGCCTCTCTCGTTCCCCAAGATGACGACGGCCATGGGACCTCCACCTCCCAGAATCCCTACCACTACCAACTCGAACACCACCACAACATCCAACACTGAGCTCCAACCCGAAACCCTAGATGATGAACCCTCACCTGCTCCCTCAGTTCCCGCTCCAATGAATACTGCTCCGATGGGTCCCCCTGCTGCTCCTGTAAACCCTAACCCTTCCATTACCGATGCCAATCAACCAAAACTCGATTCAGATCCCCAATCCTTCGAAGTGGATCATGGCAAAAACTCCACGACCGAACCTAATGATGTTAACAGCATCGACAAACAAGAGAAATCCCAAAATGTTGGGGTGCCTTATACAATTCCTCCGTGGAGTGAAGCTCCACGTTATCAGTATTCTTTCGAAGTTCTGAAAGATGGTTCTATCGTTGATCAATTTTATGTGTAAGTTATTTGCATTTCAAAATTAGAAATACGTTTATAATTTTAGATTACAAAATGATATGAAACTCCCAACATGCTATAATTATTAGTCTGTAGATTGAGTGCTAATTTCTAAAAACAAAAAATTGCCTTAAAGTTGGTGTCTTAGAAATATATATCTAATTTTGGAACTGAGGGAGTATTATATATTACCTTACTTACTGCTCAGCTCCCGCTGCGAACTATTTGTAATAATTCTTTCATACTCAATTCTATCTGTGAGATAACTCGTTTAACAATGTAAGGTAGTAAAATATGGACCGTTCAGTGAACCAGTAGGTGGAATGAATGTTGGTTGGACTCTGTTATTGCAATTTGTATGGACATATATTTAGATTGAGGAAGAAGGGTCATTGAGTTACTGTTATTGGCTTATTGTTTGTCTTGCATGTTTTTTATTGGCCTAAATTGCATTTTGAATTTCTGGTCATCAGATATGAGAAGGGGGCTTACATGTTTGGGCGTGTAGATCTCTGTGATTTTGTACTGGAGCACCCAACTATCTCTAGATTTCATGCAGGTATCTAATAGTTCTTTTAACACATATTTGTTATATTCCGAGATAAATAGTTATGTGAATGGTCTGGTTGGCAATAAAACTAGAGCAACTTGTATGAAACATACTCCAGCTCATACATTGGCAGCTCCTCCTTCAAAATGGCAAAATTAGTTCTCCTTATAAAGGAAAATTTTAGTATCTATACAATTGCTCTAAGGTTGACAGAATATGTCAGATTGTAGATATTAAATGTTTTATTATAAATAAATTGGTACTATATATATGATTGGGTATAAAGTTTTCAATTTTATTTATTCCTTATAAACCTCAAATGAGGAATTTTGATCTAAAACTAATTGAATTTTAATCATAAGGGTGTGCCAAAAGAGAATTCTGATGTGTTTTTATACTAGGAGCTACTCAACCTAGATTCCTATTTGTATGGGCTTTCTATGAAGTTCATCTTCTTAACAATAGAGATTGAACTTTTAGGTACTTATCCCAAAAAGAAGGGAGTATTCTGCAATAAGTATGTTATTTGATAGCTCATAGCTGCTTCCTTTTATGGATGGGTTGTTAGACTTTATTTAGTGGAATCCATGTAAAATTTTTCTGCTGACTATCCAAAGTCTTTGATGGTGTGGTTGGTGATGGTGATGTTAATTGAACATGTATGCATTTCGTTTTTGACAGTTCTTCAATTCAATAAAAATGGAGATGCTTTCCTCTATGATCTCAGCAGTACACATGGGACCTTTGTTAACAAAAATCAGGTATTTTATTTCACTTTATCAATACTTTTATACGTATAAACTTTATGTATCATTTCAAAGTATTGATTTGATTTGACGCACTAAGTGTAGTTCACCTTCTGTATAACTTCTTACAGGTTTTGGCTCACTTATTTGAATTTCCATTCAAACACTGCAGAAGCTCTATGATTTCTTTTCTGTTATATCTATGTTGTAGCATCAGTTTATATGCTTTCTTATGAATGGTCTGTTCCAATTTTTTTCAGGTGAAGAAAAAGGTATATGTGGAGTTGCATGTTGGTGACGTTATTCGATTCGGCCAGTAAGTAGTAGATTTGATTACTTATATTGCAGAGTACTTTCTCATTATTATTTGATAGATGTTAATTTCCGTATCCATTCCTTAGTATGTAGAAAATAGTTATGGTAGGCATTACTGCTAAAATTGAAGAATCATTATGTTCTTTTAAACATGATTTTATTTTGTGGGGGGGGGGGGGGTTTGTGTATCAAATAAAAAATGGTAAATATATATTCTGTTTCTAATTATCTACTAGTTAATCCTCTCTTTTTGCTTGTTTCTACAGCTCATCAAGATTGTACATATTCCAAGGACCAACTGAGTTAATGCCACCAGTGAGAGCATTGTTTGACCCTATCTTTTTGCTCATTTTCAATTTGTTATACTGTAACGGTGCTTACTTTGTGATTCTGTCTGTGCATACATCCTTTTCTAAATAGTTTTATTGTTTATTTATCGTAAAGGAAAAAGACTTGACAAATACCAGAAAGGTTAAGATCCGAGAAGAGATGGAAGATATGGAAGCTTCACTTCGACGAGCAGAACTGGAAGCCTCTATGGCTGATGGTATCTCATGGGGTATGGATGAGGATGCCATTGAGGAAAATGAGGTTTGCAAAGACTTTCTTATGGATGAAGTGAGTGGATGATTTTCTAGTCTTTCCTACTAACTGTTTTATATTTGAATGTTTAGGATGAGATAGATGAAATAACGTGGCAAACGTACAAGGGGCAGTTGACTGAGAAGCAGGAAAAAACACGCGACAAAGTTTTAAAGCGACTCGAGAAGGCAAGTGAGCTTGTTATTACTTAGAAATCAGTGGACTCTTCTAGTGGCCTAGCAGTTTCATGTTATTTTCTTTTATCTCAGTTTATTGCAATTAACCTTCTCTAATGAGCTTGTTATGCTATTCTTCCATGTTTATCTGGTACAGGTTGCCAATATGAAAAAAGAAATAGATGCTATTCGTGTTAAGGACATCTCTCAGGGTGGGTTGACACAGGGGCAGCAAACACAGATCGCTCGGAATGAACAGAGAATATTGCAGGTATCCTATAATATTGCCCATAACAGAGTTTAGTTTATCCATCATTGTTTCCTGTTTTTCCCCTTGAAATTATGCTTGTTCAAGGTAATGCTCTTCTCGTTAACTTTTTTATTTTATTATTTTGCTTAGATAGTGGAGGAGCTTGAAAATTTGGAAGAGACTCTTAATGAAAGTATCCGGGAGAGTTTAGGTGCACGTTCTGGCAGGCCCACTCGTGGTAAGAAGAAAGGTGCAACAGAAGACGATGAAGATGACTATATGAGGTACTTCAATCTGTGAAATCCATGTGGTGAAAAAAATAGAAGAAGAATATAATTGCATGAACTTATCCAAAAATAAATAAAAATTAAAGAAAAGAGAAATGTAATTGCATGAACAATGATTATTACTTTGGATTTTGACATCTCAAATAAATTCGTATGCTTAGCCCTAAATTTTGCACGACCATTTAAGCCTTTTCTCCCCAATTCTTTAGCGGTCAATTGATTTCTATTAATGTGATATGACAACATAGACCATATACTTCATTACTTAAATGCTGATACATCACTAATTGCAAATAATTTATATGTTGTATTTAATAGTGATGATGATGAGTTTTATGACCGGGCAAAGAAGAAGATGCCTAAGCAAAAGGGTTCTGAGAACCAGTCAATTGAAACCGCTGGTTCTCTTCTTGATAAGAAAGATGTCATCATCAAAGAGATGGAAGATAAGAAGAAGTTGCTTTTGGATGAAAAGGGTAAAACGGTACCTGAAAATGAGCCTGTAGCTGAAGCTGGAGATGCATTAGATGCTTACATGTCTGGGCTCTCAACCCAACTAGGTAAGCAAGACCTCTGAATGGATATTAATGGTATATGTTTTCTCCTCCTTATTCATCTTCTTGTGTGTTTCTGTTTTGGGATATTATGTGAAATGTTAGTGCTTTTCTGATAGTTTCTTGGTTTCACCAAAATTTAATGGTTACTGTATTATTGGGTTGCAGTGCTTGATAAAACCGAACAGCTTCAAAAGGAACTGGATACATTGCAGTCAGAGTTGGACAGGATACTGTACTTGCTGAAGATTGCAGACCCCACAGGGGAAGCCACTAGGAAAAGAGAATCAAAACCAGAATCATCAAAACCAGAGATGTCTAAGACCACTGCTCCTACCGTGGTGAAGAAATCAGCACCTGAACAAAATAAAAGATGTGGAGCAGAAGAAACAGTGAGTGGGTCCGTCCAAAATCAAGGTGTTATCATTTCTAATGTTGAATCAGGAAAGAGGCCAAAGGAATGTGAAATTGTAGCTGATGCAGGAGAGAGCCGAACAGCAGTATATACTGATGTTAAGCCACAAAGGCTTGGAGCTATTGAGGACAGAGAAGTAAAACAACAAATCCGAGAAGAAACCTTACAGAATAATAATCAGGAAGGTGATCAGTTTGTTGACTACAAAGATTGGAAGAAGGTTTTGGGAAAACTTGATGCGGATTTGGATTTGGGAATTGCAAATGCACCTCCTGGTCTTTTAATAAGGAAACGCAAGCTGCCCGAGAAGTCTGATGTCACTGAAGTCAAAGCTTCCGAACAGTCAACCTCTTCCTCAGAGGGAGAAGAATTTAAGGCCAAAGATGCTGTGGCACTATTGTTAAAGCATACAAGAGGATATCATGCATCAGATGATGAGGTGAAGCGTGATAATGAAGACATGGCACAGGGTAATCAATTAAAGAAGGGTGTAAAGAAGCCTAAAAAGGTTATTGGTCCTGAAAGACCTTCATTTCTTGGCAATGAAGGCAGTTATGATGAGTCGTGGGTGCCACCTCAAGGTAAACTACTTTGGTTTCCACTTTCCAGTTATAATGAACTAGCTCTGTTTCAAAATACAACAGCATTATTTATTTTAAAATGACAAATCAAAACATTTTTGAATCCAAATTGACGTGAATTCATTTGATTATGGTCAAATACAATTGTGAAAATTGTAAACTAGTATTTGAAAAGTACCATCATTAGTTACATATAACAATTTTATTACTACTAAAATGGATTCATGTCAATTTGAATTTTAAAATGTTGTAATTGACTTTTCAAAGCTAATAATGTTCTTATATTTTTCAATAGGGGAGTATTATATGTATCACGAGCCTTAAATATTTTTGACATTTTCTTTTAAAACTCGTGCTTTACAGGTCAATCAGGTGATGGACGAACCTCATTGAACGAGCGTTATGGTTATTGACTTTGAACCTTGCTGCTTACGAAGAAAGGATACTAAAATGATGCAAGTTGCAGCTCATGTTGATTAATGACATCTTATGAGGATCCAAATTGATACTATTATGTAATCCAAGTTGAATATTAGTATGGGTTCTTTCTGGATCAGAGCTTTTATTTTACGGAAAAACATATCAATAAGAGGACCTTACTAGTTCGACTGGTCTGTACTACCGTATACATATGAGAAGTTGTAGTAGCTGGTGGTTTTAGAGAAGACGCAGGCTTAACTAATACAAACTGATAGTTCAGTTCTCTTCTTTTAATTTCTCTCGGATTTTGTTGCCAAGGAAGTATTGCGTGAAAAAATGCACTTGCATGTTCACAAAATGAGTCAAAATATTAGTATCTATGGACTTTTAAGTATACGTTTGTGCAAAGACCCTTTGATATAATGATTGCATTTTTAATAGCATGAAATTGTAACCGGTTTAAACTTATGGAGTTCCTCAAATTATATGGTTTAAAAATGTTTTCGTTATTGAAAGTTCTCATTATTGATAATAAAAAAAATGACTCGCATAGGGAAGACTATAAGAAGCAATTTCTATGAGACTAGGTTATCTTGATTTGGAACTTTGGATGGCAGTCCCCAAAAGGACTCCATATTATATAACTAATTAATTATAAGACTGTTACGTTTATTAGACGTAAATAAATAAAATGAAATGAAAATGTAAATAAAAACAAATTACAATTTACATAATTGCCCGAAGCAAAAAGACGACCTTTCCTTTTGAGAAAATATATATCTCTCAGCATGTCACGTAGTTCAAGCTAATCAATGCCAGTAGTGATTATCTGTTGTATAACATACATAAGTAAAGAATCTTGTTCCTTACAAACAGATGGACATCAAACCTTGTTTAATTGTTGGCTCTGATTTCGCAGTGAAGCGTTGCGTTTCAGATGAAATTATGACCCGGATTGTCAACAAGTTGTAAATTTGGTATGGCACGCTCATATCGGTGAGATTCTCGATTAATAAACTTCTCTTGATATCGGCACAAGTGAATTTGGAGGTCGGAGTTGAAAGACCCGGATCAAGACTCGTCTCTTATATATACAGCACCAAAGCCCCCATGTTCCTTCCAAGCCTTGTTAGAATGATAGGTTGAGAAGAGTAGCTCCTGACACGGATCAGTTAAAGAAATAGGGCGATTCTAGAACATCTCTGAGATCAAAGTCTCCCCGTTCTGGCAAGGGTGGGAAGGTTAATGTGGGGAAATCACTCTGAAAGCTCTCCAGCAACTGTTTTAGACAGGGAAAACAATTAGACCAACTGCAAACACTACATGTGTGTGTTTGTGTGTGCACGTGTGCACGTGTGCATACTAGGGCCATGAAGCAGACATCAATAAGATTGACTTCATGATTTTAGTTATAAGCGCTTTAAATTAATGGAAGTGAAGGTAACATACATTCTCCAGTATCGGTTGTTCATAGAGTTCAACAAATTTTTCTCTTAGTATTCTGTTCATTTCATCCACATCACATGCATGCGTCCAATATGAATCATGAACACCTGCAAACCGGTACCAAAAATATACAGTGATTCAGACTTGCAAATAAAACCAAGAATAAAAATTGAACCACCTTTAGATTGGCCCAGGAGGAAAAACAAGAACCTGCAAAATTGAAGCCAGCCTTTTTGCAGGCTACCGCAGTCATCATCATATGAGAACCATCAAGGGAATGGACAAAATTTGGCGGGAAAGCTGTCCTCTGCCGCTTGACCATAACCTACAGTTGTCAAAACCATCAAATTTGAGATTTTGGGTCTATGAAGCTTACACTTGCGAACTTGAAAACACCTGATGAGCGATCAATTTTGTAATTTGTAGAGGCCATCTACAGTAAATAAAGTTCAAATGAACCCTAGGTAGAATTACCTTCTCCGTTTCTGTCCGCAATGTCAAAACTTGAAGCGAAGTCTTAATCTGCAAAAAAAACAAAACGGAGCGTAATGACACGAAATAACATTATGTTCACACCAAATGTTTATATAATAGTACTGATGAAGCGTAGCTTATTCATAAGAGGATATCGATGGAAAGTTAGGTCAATTTTTTCAGATAACTTACAAGATGTCTTCCATATTTACGGTAAGGCTGTACAACAGGAAGTCCGAGCGGAGTTGTCCATCGCACAGGATGATTTTCGGACGCAATTATCTAACCAAGCTTTGTAATTAGTAACTTTAAATATTCTAACAGATGCAAGGACACGCTAGTACATACTTCAAAGACATATGCTGACTAATAAATAAGAAGTCTTTTAACCTTTGCACAATCTCCTAGCCAGCTCATGATACCACGTGCAGCCTCAAACATCTCCCCTAATGCAGTTAAGGTGATCTGTTCAGACAATTATTTTGTCATGAATAGCAACAGCACAGAGCTTGCATACAGCATATATTTTATCATCATAAGCTAATTACACCCCTCAATGTCTCTAAATTTAAATCTTTCTCGGCAATTAAGTTATTGTACAGTGGATCAAGTTAGAATTAATAAGATATAGATGTGAGGCAATCTTACTTTTGCAGCATAGCAAGCCGAAGCAAAGAGCTCAGCATCATCTGTAAAGAGACCACGTTCCTTCAACCTTCTCTTGATCTGATCCCGAGCACCAACATAAGTGACCCCATAAACTGATGTCATCACAGTCTGCTTCACCAACTTCCTGTCTACCTATAATTACAATTATATAATATAATATAATTAATAAATCATTCACAAAGAAATCCTCCATGTACCAAGAGATTTCGAGTCGGTTTTGTTTGGTTAAAGACTTTCTTGTCCTCCTTATGTTCTCCTTTCATGGTATGCAAGTAAAATTCTTCTCTGTAGGAAAAACAAAATCTATATAATGTAATTCTACATTAGTGAATGTATGCGTCCAACATAACATTCACTACAATAATGTACTCCCTCCTTTCCAAAATTCAGATACCTAGGCGCTTTAATGTAGTACATTAGTAAAATTCTAAAATTCAAATTTGAAGTGAATTTATTTTATTTTGATTGATGTCAAAGTCAATGTAAAATATATAAAATATTATGTGCAGACTTTGAAATCTTGAAAATTTAACAAATTAATATAATAATTTGAATTTTAGAATTTCACAAATCTAGTTTGACAGAACTCAAAAGTATCTCTAACTTTGGAATGGAGGGAGTAATAACTAACATATATTCAACTTTCCGTTATGACCAACTTTATGATAATGAGGATGATAAGAATGCTAACGTGATGGTTGTTGCTAAACACAAGAAATGGGATCAAACCTGATTGACCAGAATCCTAGCACGCAATGCCTCTGGAAAAACTGCTGGATCTTTCTGTGCATCTTTCCTCATGATATCAAGAACTCTGCATTACAAATAAAAATTGTATGAAACTCTTAACTGAGTTGACTTCAACTACACAGAAATGTAAGGACTTTGCTTAGCACTTGGGGAATAGTTCTGTATACCTAATTAACTTCTACATTATACCCCTAGCCCTCTATTACCCCCAGATAAGAAAATTATACCATCCTCTACCACGCCATAAATTAATAATATTGAGATGGAATGGATTTGATAAATCAAGAAATGTGCGCCAAGAGAAGAAGCTTACCGAGCAGCTATTCCTGAGTAAACATCAGCCGGTTTTTCACCTGCAACCAAATTGACTGCTTCTGCTCCCAGCTAAACAAATATTTTAGTAAGAGATAGTTAGAAAGGCATCGGAGCCGGAAATAACAAATTCCAGTGTAGCTCTATCTAAGATTGATAAAAACAAACCTAGGAGAAAACTCTTGGTTAACAAGAAGAAAATAAATAACAATTAGAAAAAGAAACCATCTACCTTATCTCTTCCAAGGGCAGCATAGTGTTGTAAACCATTGCAGGAACCATCCTAGAAAATCCCAAGAAAAATTACAAACTGAAAAATCATATAAAAGACGTATAAAATGAAAAGGTATTTGCTTTGTTTCTTAAAGATTCGTTTATGTGCTATTAAAGTTGTACCTGGTGTACAGGAATATGTGAAATGGTCGTCTCGGGTGACGAGCTTCTCAGAGCTTCGGAGAGGTTAATGCACACAGCCAAGCACTGAAACGGATCTTCAGCTTTTAACCACCATCGCTTTCCTTCAAGTGGTTTATCTGCAGAATCAAATATATCATCCAGGTGGTTTTCGGTAAACGCTATACGGCCCTCCTGAGATAATTTGTCCACACCACCGGCATATAAATTTCCCAGGTGTATCTTCAGCCATTGCAAGCCCGATTTTCGGAGAGGACGTCCCTCTGCGAATTCCAAGATACCCCGGCAAATATCAGAACCAAGATGATTTAAGTGCGGATGCATGGGGTATGCACGGCCACGAAAGTCCAGGTTGTGTGGGTAAAAGAAGCCTTCTTCGTCTTTCATTCTACGTGCCACCTGTACACACCAATCAGTGGACCCTCACATAAATCCTACTGAGAAATATGATTTAATTAAATATTAAAACCTTAAGAAGGAAGTGCAGGTGTTCTTACAGAAAGTTTGAGTTCTATATCGCATCGCTGGGAATGTCTCTCACTGTTTTCCTTCTTCACATTCTTGACTTTCCATTTCCACTTCTTAAGAAGTACTTCATCTTCTGTATCTGGTTGCACTGGTAAAGGAATCTGCAAGATATTAAGTTTAAAAAAAAAAAATTACTTTGGTCAATGAAATAAAAATTCACCTCTTGCAATAAATAAACAAAAATTGGAAGAAAAATAGAACACTATCAGAGAAAAAACTAACGGGGGTATAATATAACTCACATCATCACGGTCAACCAAATCAGCAAGTCGACCTCCACTATTCCATATCCTGTCAACGACACCAAGTACCCTTTTATTCACCCTCCATTTGGTACTTCCAAGTGTATCAAGGGCCTGGTAAAAAAAAGAGAATAAGATGAATCAGAATGACAGTTCGAAAGCCACTCAATTAATGAAACATATTAGCAACAAATGAAAAGTTGTTAAACCTCAAAAACAGGTATCAGTTGCTTATTAGGGGTCCTCTTAAGAGCTTCACGTTGTTGTTTTGCTCCATGAGTGCGCATGATATATGACGGTAAAAATAGGTGTGCCCCCTTGTCATATCTGCAGCAGAGCAAAGAACAATCTGTAACCACAACTAGATAGCTAAAACACACCAAATGTATTAAATTCAAACATGGGAATGAAAGATTCATTTCTAATACTCCCTCCGTTCCAAAACTAGAATAGAAACCTAGCTCTAATTTTGGAACTACCAAAAAGGCAAAAAGGAATAACTATATCTAATTTTGGAACGGGGGTAGTACGAAATATAAGAATGAAAGAATAATAATAGCAATGACTATATTTGGCATAGAAGAATTTCAAATTACCATACCCTGTCCACTTGACTGGAGGCACCAACATTGGCATATAAGGAATTAGCATGTGCCTGGCCTGTTAAACAAATAAAAGATATAAAATTTAGCTGGTGGACAGGAATAAGAAAGTTATTTTGTTGTGGTGGGGTTGGGTTGGGTTGGGGGTCATGACAACTAAAAACAATGCTATAAGAATTTCCGTGACGCGTTGCTTAGTCAATATCGGACAAATAAATAGATTTTTCACTCACAGTTTTCTCAAGTCCTTTGCGAACTAAAGGGTCACATTCAATAACACCATATCTTCTGCTATTTTTCCTGTTGAAATGGAAGCCCAAAAACACCATTTGAAGTGTTACATCAGATTGAAATCAAAATTATTGACAAGACAGAGGGATGAGTATTACTTTGATTCATTAGTTAGAGTTTTAAACGTGTGTATAAACGCAGGCCGAATATCAGGTGGGCCATCTGCCAACTGATTAGGTGGAGGCTGTATATAGGCAGTTTGCAAAAGCAATTCAATCAGACGGCTCCCAACCTGAAAGGTTAAAACATGATTAACATCATTTATTGAGAAAATAACTTTTTTGGATTTTCTTAAAAATTAGAGAACATATGTAAACCTTAGCTCTGGCATCTGCCGTCCAAGGTTTTGAGTCGTCCTGCCCCTTAACTATGTTCCTCACTGCCTGCATCTTTTGTTTTTTCATCAAATTAGTAACAGTTTTTCGCAGTTTCTCCTGATTGGGGATTACAGCACCAGATGCATCCTCCTCTTCATTTTTCGTTTCTTTGAAAACCTTTTTCTTCTTTGTCTTCTCCAAAAATTTGTATATCCGAACCTGATCCATTGCAGAACAAGAAACCAACCACTGTTATACAATGATAAGTACGAACATAATCATAATTTTCTGCGACATAAATGATATCTACATACCTACCAAAATACAAATATGAACAAGCAACCTATATCACAATTTATAAACTCCAAACTGTTTGTTTGTTTATCATTTTCCTTTCTTCTTTTTTTAATAGAAAATGGACGATTTTAGTAGAATACATAGAGAGTACACTACAAAATGCAGTACCATAATATGGCTAATACTACTATTACTGTCTTTCTAAGTGTTTATGTGGTTCTATCTGGAAACTTCTTATACCTATGAACTCTAATCTTATTGGTTTAACATGTCCAAAATGTTCATTTTTAATAACAAAATATATGAATATCTTTTGTATTTACATGAAAACCCAAATTATCAATTGTCAAACAAAATAAAGGATACTGGCAGAAGGAAAGCAAATTACTTATCCTCAGAAAATGAGCAAATATAATTTAACGAAAAGGAAAACATAAAATAGCTTCAGACTAACCCACCTCTTGCTCAATAGCTTCACCTATCGTGCAAGCACCTTGTACGACCCTAGCACAGCCATGTCCGCCTCCTGTCATCAGCAATGCCATCATCTTATGCATTGTTATAACCGACATCATATCAGCTGGTAGCTGATCAAAATACGGTGCATATGAGGCTCTATTCTTCCCTTGTCTGCATAGTTCCTGGTCTTTAGTAATCTCATTGTTCAGTGGCTCAAACCAACCAAGAAACAATGATTTCATATAAGGCAAATTGGGAGCTAACTTGTGCTCACACATATCCTTTAAAAGATCCTTATACTCCTTTGCAGCCTGATCCCACACCTCGGTCTCAATCTTCACCTGTCTCCTCCTAAGTCTATGATACTTTGAGCTCCCCATTCCCCTATCAACACTCTGCTGCCCCCTCCTCCAATTTCCAAACATTTTCTTCTCTTGTTTCCCCATTTCTTGCAACAGTACCTGAACCTCATTAGCAGAAACAGCCTCTTCCCCGTCAGTCGATGACATTACAACTGCCTCAGCTACACTGGCATAGCTTTTTGTACTCGCACCATATAAACTACAATTGAGTCTTCCAAAAACCTCATTTTGGTGTAAAAATTCGGCCATTCGGCCAAAACCCAGTTCCGATAATCCATTTTTTGGGTGAGAACTGAGCTCAGAAGTTCTTGATTTCTTCATTTGATCAGAAATTAAAGTTTCTGAAAACCCAAGAAAACTGGTACAAATAGAAGGGTGGGGTTTGAGGGAAGAAAACCCTTGTGAAGTCCTTAAAGAGACTTGTCTAGTAACGGTTCTCCACATAACTGCGGATTTTAGATGATGGATTGAACAAGATAATAGCGGGCTTTCAATCTGGGACGAATTGATTGAGTTTATTCCAAGAGAAGTGGGTGTTTTCGTGAAGGTCATCAAACTATTCGATAAAATGCTCCACAGAGAGTGATTATAGAGTTTAAAATGGGTCGAATTTTTGGGATGGAAAAGCAATTAGGGAAAATCAGTGATGAAGAATTATGAGATGTAAACATTACATGAGCGTGTATAGATGTGTAAATGCAGGAACGAAAATGGCATCCACTGACAAACCGACTTCAAAACCCTTGCTTAAACCTTGTACTCTGTTTCCGCAGCCCTTTCGAGTTTCGACACTTACCACGTCTTAGAACTGGTGAAAGAGTATACTCTTGTTTTTAGGCTTCGTTTTTAGGCTGATACGAAGGAAAGGAAAACGGTTGTTTTCTGAAAAAAAAAAAATGTTAAAATAATTTATTATTTGATGTTTAATGGTCGAGTTAAAAATAAAATTAAAAAAATGTATAAGTATTAGTATTTTAAGTGATATATTTTTAATTATCAATTTATTACGAATATATTTTTTAAAATATTTATCATCACACAATTATGTAATTATATACTCATGCTCATTTTTTTTAAATTTAACAAATATATTATTGTAAATTAATGTAAATATATTTTAATATTTTTAACAAGATAAACTAAGTTCTTACAATAAAAATTTAAATTTATTTGTATGTATCTAAAAACTTAATACTTTGATTTAACAATAATAATATTTATACTTTATAAGAAAAAATTTAATAAAATATTGGTTTTAAAGAATTTAAAGAATAAAGAAATTTAAAATTTAGAAAATATATGTGTATATATAATTCAATGTGAAAATACTAATTATGCATATATTGTGAAAAAAATAAAAATATTATTTTAAAAATAAAATAAATAAATAAATGATAAGAGTAATTAAATAAAAAATTTATGAAAAATAACATAAAAAGACAATATTATGATCACTTTTCGGAAAATGACTTACAAATTTAAATTTATTAGTCTTTTTTCTAAAATAACAAATGAATTTTTTCTTGACTAGAAAATAATTTTTTGTTAACTAGATTTCTCTAGCATACCAACACTAAAAATCTGGAAACATTTTTTAGAAAATATTTTTCTTGTAACAAATGAAGTCTTAATTTTTAAAAACTGTAAAATGTACTTTTATATTTTTCTTTTTGATTTTCGATACTAAATTTTGACATAATTTATAAAATTGTAATAGCACTTGTTATTGGTTATACTAGTAATTAACTTTCAAAAAAAATGGAGTATGATTTACTCCATTTGTTTCAACAAAAAAGGCATTGCACATTTGTATAATTAAATTATATTGTCAAAAATAGTTTATAAAGTACTCATTTCATCCTTGTATTAGTAAACATTAGTCTAAATATTCGATGTTGCTCGAATTAGATATAAATATTTATTAATGCATTGAAAATAATACTTGAGCCTTATCTATTTGTGTATATATTTATATAAATTTCACTAAAAAAATTCTATATGAGTTGTTAATATAATATGTTAGACTTTTTAAAATATATTAATAGAATTTTCAATATATAGGTTCAATTTATTAATAAAAAAATTATTTGATATTAACTTTAAAATATATAAGTTTTTGAAATAAGTTTTTTATTTCTAAAATATTAATTTTTTTTAAAGCATTAATACAATTTTTATGTGCGAGTTAACTAATATAATATTTTTTGTATGATACAACAGAGATTATTAGAAAACTTATAATAATAAATGAGTCAAAATTTATTAGTTAATTCAGTTAACAGAGTCATTTCTATTACTTTAGTGAAACAAATGTGAAGAGCCTTTTGTTTGCAAAAAAGGTTTTGTAAAAAATATCTAGATTCATACACTAAAATATAATATTGTATTTAGTCTGTCAATTATTTTATGTATATTTTAAAATCGCGTGAAAAAATTAATGTAATTAAATATATAATTTATTAGTAGTTAATCGAGTTTGATAATAACTCAATTGAGTCAAAAATTTAAAAATATTTAAATTGAATCGACTTGATAAATAAACCAAAATAAAATCAACGTTTACCTATTTATATTGCTATATTGATTGAGATTTCGAGAATACTAATGATACTATGCCATCTTCGATATAGAGAAGGATTGAAAGAAACGAGACTGTAAAATATCAAATTAATGAAGAAAAAAAAAAAGTAGAATATTTTTCTGTTGACTTCCCACGGTTTGCCATCGAAGTTCATTCATAATAGTTAAGAATGAGGCAAAAAGGGACCTTTTATTAAAGGTTTGAAAAATAATTAGTTTTATTTTTGAAAAAGTTCACAAAGTAAATTAACTAAAATCAAATAAATTTCTGTAAATTTAACTCTCCTCCATGATATATTTCACATAATTTTACGTAATACACCACCGAATATATATATATATATATATATATATTGATAGCATAATTTCGATTAAAACCTATCAATATTGAGTTGTATTATTATTCCAAAAACAAAAATAATTCAACTTTAATTTTGGCCAAACCATAAATAGAGAGAAGAATTATTCATTGTCAAATGTTCATTCATACAGAGAGCATCTGGGTTATTCTACGATAACTATTATTTTGTGAGAGTAATATGCTCGAATTTAAGTATCAAAATTAATTTGATGCTCCATAAATGGTATCTGAATCTTGATTAGGTTAACACACTCAGTAAAAACCATGACCCAACCAAGAGAGCACTCGAGGATGGTCACAACCGAAACCATGAGCTGGATGTACATTAAATTCAGTTACTGCAGTTCATTAATCTTAACAATTGCGGAATTGCATTAAAATGCAACCTCAGTCATTCAAAAATCGAGTAAAGAAGCTCTAATGTTGAATTTAAGAAGCCCCAGACCAAAAAAAAAAAAAAAACCAACCAACCATTTTTAACCTTGTTGCATGGAAAAATTCGGCAATAAAACTACCCAGAAGAAATAATTTCCAACAGATTTCCCCAGCTCAAAATATCAAAAACATGAAATATGAAACTACGCTTTTATGCTTCTCCACTAAAGAGCTTCCCATTTTTTCTACCAAGAACTGTAATGAGTTTCAGCAAATTATATAACTGTATAAAATCTCCTCAACTACTGCCACAGAGTTGATTGCTAAAATGCCAGAAAGCTCTAATAATAATTAGTTCAGACATGTAGGTAAGATTGAGGCAAGGCATCTCATTGCCCTCAAACTAACATAAATTTTCTTGCACATAATTGATTAATAGCTAACTGCGAACAGCATTGGCATAAGTGCATGACTCCATTCGACAGCTGTCATATAAAAGATGGTCAAATTATAACGGGAGCTTAAAACAAAGAGAAAAACAACAGTTTTACAGAATTAACTTCCAATATAATTCAGTAGAGAGAGGGAAGTGAAAATTTATTAGTTTTCCCAAATATATAAGATACATGACCTTCCTACTTATGAAACATAAAGGAAACAATCCCGTTTCCTATCCTCCCCAATCAACCAATTGACCAATCGAAAGAATACACACAACCTGATATAATTTAACTTTTTGGACCGACTTTTCACAATCCTTAGATCCCTGCTGCTCCTGTGGGCTTGAAACAGTCGATATTGCACAATACAGCCGATCTCATGATATCTCCAAAGCTGCCACCATTCATTCCACAGTCAAGAAAGCCAGTTTGTTAATTCATACACAACATGCCACATTGGGTACAACTTCATAAAAAGGGAAATCATAAATTTCTATTTTGAAAAATAAAATAAACCTGAGAAAACTAAATATTTAAAAGAATAAATAAAAATGAGAAAGCTAAATATTTTCCAACCGATCAATGCTGTTCCTCGGCTTCTCCGGCTGGTCTGAGTTGTTATTTGCTTTCTCTGCAAAATCCATACTCTTGCTAGTTTTTTCTCTCTTGTCGACACTGCTCCTCGATTTTTCTCTGCGGTCCGAGCTCAGCCTTGCGTTCTCTCTCTTGTCTGTACTTGGCCTAGACGTCTCTCCATGATCCATGCTGGGCCTGGGCTTGTCTCTACAATCGGTGCTGCTTCGCGGGTTCTCTGTATTATCTGTGATTGGTCCGGATCTATTTCTCAAATGCATGGACTTTTCCACAGCTAAAATGAACTTCTTCATATGCCTAATGTACTCCGGATAGAGCTCCAGGTCGCAATGATGCCCTCCTTTTATCCACAAGGGTTCATACTTCTCTTTACAGAGATCCCAAAGCTGTTTCCCATGGGAGTAATCCACAACATCATCTGCAGTTCCCTAAAAATAAGGACACGAAAATGACATCAAACAACACCAAAAAGAAGATCTTCTTATAAAAAAATAAAGATTCGCAAAACACTAAATTTTTGTTTTCCAGGAGAGGCAAGGCAATAATGTCGCCAACTGGAGCAATAGTGGAAATTGGATGTATATTGGCTTAAGTCTTACTTTGACACGTAAGTCTTACTTTTTCTAATACAACAAAAGCAATTTCATCAAAAATCTTTGCTAATGATATAGTTATTGCAAAAAGATAAAGGATGTAACTGTGTTACAGCTGAATGTTTAGTTTAGAACAATCTCAAACATAAGGGCATGCACGGTCCTTAATAACTATTGAATGCAATGATGAGTAGCCTTTGCATCCATTTTATATAACCTAAATGGCTAAATGTACTTAAACTAAAATTTATTTATGTTATATGCAATGGCAATATAGGTCAACTTTGCTAGCCAAATAAATACTTTAGTACAAAGATCTTGATGTTTCTACAAATCATTTAAAATATGTAAAAATCAAGAGCCTCTTTGCTACATATTTCTGATATATTATTGTGTTCGAAGGACTTTGAATAAATCTTCAATAGTATGAAAAGTATATTAGAATTCCAATAAGCACTTTCAAAAGTGATTTGAGAGAAAAGCAACATAAAATAAAACACTAAACTTCATATATATGTAAAGTAAAACAACAAGATTTCTTCCAAAACATAATATATAAAGTTTTAGTACAAACTCCTATTATGGATCATATAAGTATGGTTTAGAGTGGTTTTAAAGTAAACTGTAACCAAATCCCTAACCACCAAAATTGATTGTTATGGATCATTGCTCCGTAATTGAAGATCAACCTGTCTAACAAGATATACTAATTTAATAACTAAAAAAAATGTATTTCAAATGTAAACATTCAAATTATATAAGTAATAGATCCTCAGTATCAAATCTCTGACCAATAATTTTGACTATTTCAATTGCATAAATCTTGACTGCTGGAAATCAAAATAAAAAGGCCTACTCTTGTTTGATGTCAATATGTCAGTAAGAATTCAGAATTCTACGCAAGTCATTACAGGAAACACGTGCACAAAGCCAAGCTGAGATATATAAAGTATGAACATGTATAGATTCACTTACGAGTTATGATTACACCACGAATTAAATCATCAGAGGAGTATCAAAATAAGTACTCACATGAATTACCAGAACTGGGCATTCAACCGACGGCATTTTATCGATATTCTGCATCACCGAAAAAGAAACACATTGTGTAACTCTCAAAGAGTTGAGCTCCATAAAAGCATTAAGAATTAAAAATAAATAACTAGTGTGTACATGAAGAAATTAACCTTATATATGTCAAACCAATAACTTCGCTTCACTGGATACATGACACGAAGTCCAGACAGAATTGGACTATGAAGAACCACGGCCCTAAATCTTGGTATACGGGATGCTAAATCTAAAGTCGGCCCACTTCCCACAGACTGGCCATATAATATGATATCTTGCTCTTTTACCCCGTAAGTCTCTTGTAGGCATCTATATGCAGCTTCTATATCTGCATAGGTATTCTGCTCACTAGGCTACACAAAACAAAACGAGCAAAAAAAAAGAAAAGAAAAGAAAAGAAAAAGGTAGGTGCGTTAGCTTCCTTAATCTTATAACTCCTTCCAAGTTAATATATCAACAACTTCTTTACCTTGCCAGTGGATTGTCCATACCCTGAGTAGTCATACCTGCAAAGCACAAGAATTTCAAAACCTCTGGCTGATATTTTAAACTCTAATGATCATTTCATGTGTCATATTTTTCTTCTCCAATGCGTATTTGTGCCAGCTTCTTCCATTTCTCATACTCCCTTTGTCCCACAAAAGTCAAAAAGATTCCTGTTTTGACACTTTAAAGCCAATTCGTGTAATCCCAAAATTTAAAGTTGATGTATGACACGTTAATTTTGAAAATAACAAATTTTACCATTTAAACAGCTTACAATAATTACAGTTGTATTCACAAAAATCCAATGGATTTCGCAAAATGATTTCAAAAGTTCCTTTGTGTAACGATGAGACTAATTAATAAACCCAATGATCCTATGATCTCAGTTCTGAAATGGAGTATCAAGAATACTGTACAAGGTTAAAAAGATTAAAACTTTATTAAGAATTACAAGAAATGTCATCACCCCAATAAGTTGATTCGGAGATGAACTCTGAGTTCGCTGAACAAGTCGTACATCTGACCCAGATCAGCCGCGTTGCCGTGCGAGTACAGCACCGTCAGCGAAGCCGCCGGATTCTTCATGTAAACCGCCACAATTTCATTCCCTCTCTTAGTCTTCAGCTTCAATACGTCCACGTTCTCTCTCTCCGCCACGTCCATCATCTTCAATTTCCCGCTCGAATGGTCTTCCACCACCTTGTAAGAAGGCGGATTAGGCGGAAAGAAGGCAAATTTCGCCGCCATGGATGACGTCACTCCGCCCATCTCCAACTAAATTGCTCTCCCTCCCCCTCTCGATGTATACCTATATATGGATATAGAATATCGTGTTACCAGAGTGATGCAATAATGAGGGCTGTCGGGATATTCAAACAGATTTGTAAATATAGATATATATCAAGTGTATGTATATCATGTTTGTATGGAGTATATGACCTCGTAGTAGTTCTGTGTGTATGCGTTCGGCGTTTTGAACGGAGAAAGAAAGGAAAGTGGAGGGATTTCCGGCGTTAAAAAGGTCAGGCAGCACGTGCGTTAATCATACTGTACTGGGGTACTGAGATTGGGGAAGTGATTTGGAATGCTTAATGTTGTCCGAAGCATGCGTGTTGCTGGGGTAATTTATCGACACGTGTCGGGTATTTGGATTCTTACTTGGTATGTTCGGGTAATTACACCGGGTAGATACGATGCCAATGGGTTTCGGACACGCAGATTCTGGTGGTTACTTGTGTTTGGTTTGAGACTGTCTAACGGCGACGGAAATGTTTAATCCGTCCCATATTACCCATACATTCTTTGACATAATTTATTTTAAAATAATTTAATTTAAATAAATTAAAAATATTATTATATTAAATTTTTAAATTTTTAAAATTAACAAACATAAAAAATTTTAAAATAATTCATGAGCTGATCAGATTAAATTTCGACAAAAAATTCCAAAGTCTACTGGTTGATGATATACATTTTCCATTCGATGGATGCAGTCCTGTATAGACTTTGCCACAAAACAGGCATTTAAATCTTTTGCCGACAAAGGTATAAACAGTTTATCAGAGTTTAGAATAGTGTCATACAACTGGTCATGCATCTCCGTCCAAACAAAACTTCAATAATTAGAAAAAGATAACCAAAAACTGAAAAGGTTGACATGAAACCTTATCCTATGTTGAGGACTATATAATTTGCAAATTGAGTGCTCTTGGTCGTTTTGGCATACAGTAATTGTTTGATAGCAACTTAAATGACAGTCAAAATTTATAAGAAATTAAATATAACAAAAAAAAATTATATTTAATATATTTAAAAATTAAATTTATAATTTAAATTCAATTTTAAATATTTTATTAAAATAAATTTAGATTATAAACTCAATTTGACTAATAGGGCTTGTTTGGTAGTAGCAGTATAAATTTATAAAATCACGGTTTGATATTATAAAATATTATATTTAATAGATTGTGATAAATTAAAATTAAATTTAAAAAATTGAGTTTGTAACTTAAATTTAATTTTAATTTTTTTTAAAATTAAATTTAAATTACAAACTCAATTTTTTAAATTTAATTTTAATTTATCATAATCTATTAAATATAATATTTTATAATATTTAAATATCATAATTACTCTACATTACTACCAAACCTCCACTATATCTGCCAAACAAATACGTAAGGAGTGATAATTGGAATTTATTGCCACGGTGGGTCTCCACGTATCACACACCATTGCTACAAGAAAATGACACTCATCTCTCCTGTTCATCTCTCATGGGCCATCCTCTAACCTAATATTCCTTTTTTGTCTTGGAAATATTGATACTTTTGCCAACTTTTCCCACTATTATAAGCGTCCAATTTTGGATATATATTACACAATCCAAACACGCACAAAAAAGTGTGCTCCCTTATTTTATACTTCTTCCATTCTATTTTAGGTATTGCTTCATCTCTCA